>CACRXP010000069.1:1441243-1463612 GCA_902702965.1 Spirometra erinaceieuropaei
CAGAGTCAAGAAGACCGGTGGTAGGAGAGGGCTCAGGTGGATGGCATGGCGTAAACCCGCACCTAGGGCATGCCAACACACCCCCTGGTCAACAACGCAAACCGACCGGAATTTAATACTACAACAACAAATAGGGGGCAGCACGAATCCCATCTGGCGTGGAGTGAAGTGGAAACAAGGACTGCTACCGCATCCCAGTGTTGGCATTTGTTATGAATGCGTATTCCCTAATAACGTCTGCCGGACTCTGGTCTAGCCCATTAGTTGGTCCAACGCATCTGCCACGTGGCTCGTTTCAGGGGCAGCCCAAGCCAACCACCCATTGGTTAACAGGCTCGGACGATAAAAGAGAAAGAGAAAAAGAGAGAGAGGGAGCGTGAAGAGGACGCGCTTGAATCTAACAAGTGCTTGAATCTAACAAGTTGCGCCAAGAGCCATAGCCCTGAATGCTTCTAACTGACGGGATGATTTCGTCCATATCGGACCTGAGAGTCAGACTGCTTTGGCTCGTTGTCAATGTGGTCTTTATGGCACTCGTATGTGCGGGACATCCGAGCAGCCCTTAGAGTAATCAGGGACACATCGATGGGACTCAATTTGCCACTCATGAACGCGTTGTTCAGCTCCGCCACCGAGCTCACGCCCACCCACGGTTGTCTTGACATTTTCAAGACATTTGAGGAACGCAGGTGAGGGAAGATAGAGTGCGGAGGACGCTGGGCAAGTCTGCCTCACTGTAGTTTAATCCATGCGCAAGTTGCTGGTGCTGTGCCAGTCCGTGGACGTCATCGCCCGCAGTTACAAGTTGCACTCAGAAAAGGTTTGCTACCCAATCGCTGTGAGGTTTTTTCACTGCCGTCTGCCATCCTTATGAGACTGTTAGTGCTTTGCGGAAAGAATGCTCAAAGGCTTTTTTCTGTGCTCGTTTTTAGGGAAATTGCACATTCTTTACAATCTCTGCCTGATAAATAGCGCAGTAAAGTTTTTAAAAAGTTACAAGCTCTTAAATGTCTTGAAAACGGACCGATATTTTTACTTGAGTCTGAAAATATTGAATTCCATCCTGCATGTTTGCTCTAATAAATTCACATATAACCCGATACTCCCAGGAGGAAGTTGTTGTCTTCTCGCGAAATATTACAGTAGGTATGAAGCCCCGTGTAAACTTTGGAAGAATCTTTGGATTGCCTAATTTCCGCAAATATTCCTATGTTACACTTGAAAAGTCAAGTTGGCAAACACGTGTTTGCGGTAATTCTTCGCCAGGCCAATACAGTTACATGAAGGAATGAAAATGTACAAAATCAACATCTGCGACTACAAAAAAGAAAGAGGTATTCATGAGATTGCCTTTTGTAGGAGACGCAGAGAGCGAGCTAGTCAGACGGCACTTAAGTACAGCTATCACGAGGGCATTCGCCGCGGCGAATTTACGCGTATGCTTCACAAATTCTCCCCTCCTACGTTTGGGGGGTAAAGACAGACTACCGTTGGAGGCCACATCAATGTGCTTTTATTCATTCACTTTCTCCTGTGGAGCAGGATACATCGGCCGCACAACGGGACGCCTGGTAAAGAGGGTTCGTGAACATATGCCTGCCTGGCTAGACAGAGGTGAGACCCGGTCGATTTCGAGTTCTATTCTCGCACATTTAATCGATACAAATCACCGAGTCGATGGCAAGGAAGCATTTCAGGCTGTCTATCGGACACCAGCAAGCTTCTCTAAAGGCCTACGCCAACGGATACTAGCAACGGCCGAGGCAGTGGCTATACGGCTAACGAATCCGGTGTTATGCTGTCTGAAAACCCTGACACAAGCGCTCTCCCTGCAGTGGCCAACGCCAACCCCAAGTGATAAAGACATGCCGCCCCAAATTCCTAATTACAGTGATGGGTACTCCGTGTACTCAATCCAAGAACATCACTCAAAGACTCTCTTACCCCCCTCCCCTAGCTCTGAGGACCAAAACCCGCCGATCTGGTCATGCGGGCGGCGTGGAGATGATGAGTGTTAATGACTCAATAGTCCTTGAGACACCTATAAACACTGTTGATTTTGTACATTTTCATTCCTTTATGTAACTGTATTGGCCTGATGAAGAATTGCCGAAAACACGTGTTGGCCAACTTGACTTTTTGAAGAATCGTTAATAATATTATAGGCAGACAACGAATATCTTCAACATTTGAAACGATCTCATAATTGATAGTTCGACAGTCGCAAGTGAAAACTCCCATTGCGGGCACGGAGTGGGCACGGCACTGGTCACATTCGCATGAATTGACGGGGCAGGCTTGCACAGCCTCCACTGCACTCGCTCCCCAACATAGCCGGTTGCTATGGCAAGACAATGTCAAGACGGTAATGCCACTCTGCCTATAGTACGCGCCGCTGTGCGTTTGCTGGTTGGACTCGAGAGAGATCCCCAAGGCACAACGAGACGAGTGGGGTCCGCAACACGATCGATGAGCGATCATCTACCATTACATATACCCGATCGCAACCGCAGGAGGACGAACCCCTGACTCAGTAGTTGGGGGGCGTTGTACAGGTCAGGGGGTCGAGCCCCAGGTGTACCCCCCACTTCGGGGTTAGGTGTGATTGGCTGACAACGACTAGTAAGCTAGAAATGACCATTCCAGTCTCCCTTGTCTTTGTCGGTAGTGTCATAATGTCAAGGCAACCGGACACGGGCGCAGGTGCAGTGGCCGAAAGAGCTAAACAGCCCTTGTGCATAAATCACCCGTATCTGCTTTTGTCTCTGATGATGAGTTCTAGCAGGAATCCGAAACGTCAGGCTAATAAAGCTCTTGTCCCAGCGATCGTGTCTCCTTCTCCACAGCTGAACAGCCCGTCTGCGAGTGTCCCACGGACTTACTACCCACTGCACGTACCAGGCTTCTGTAGTATCCTAGTTATAAACTATCAGGAGATCACAGGGGATGGGAGGAGGTGGGTTTTTTTTACAGATTACAACCCATCGAAAATTCCAAATCCTGCCATTATTCATGTGCTAATATAGACAGGACGTAATTTCCCACAAAATGAGTTAAAGCGGCTGTTTTTGCGTAGGTTCTGTAAAGATTTAATTTGATTTATACGGGCATCAAAAACCGGTTCGTGATTTCCTCATATGACTCAGTCAAAAAATAATAAAATACGTCCGTGTGACAACTGCGACTTGAGCAGTGTTCCCTGTTAAATCCGTGTGCCACACCGTAGAACTAAAATCTTCCAACTGCAGTCAAAGCTTCCTGAACTTCGACGTAGTATCGCGCATGCCGCGCGGACTGCGCTGTCTACCGAACGATGTATCTGCGCAGTTTTAAACTTTGGATGTAGGGGTGGCATGTGCTAAAGTCGTTTGCATTCTGTGATCGTTTTGAGTGCGTCCACACAAACTGAATGTGACTGTGATTCATGCGAAACTGTGCTTTCCGCGACATGTTGAGAGGCCACCGGTAATGTAGACGTGTGCGCACGCACAAGGTGAATAGTTTACGTGGGTGTTCTGTGGAGGATCTGTGTGAACACAACTGGTGTTCGGTGTGAGACAACTGTTTCACAGCCTTTTTGGATCGGGGTTAGAAAAAAGCTCAGAATGCTTCGGTTGTAGAGGTTCTCTTTCCGCAGTTGTGAGGAGGTTTCACATGACAAATGCCTGACAATAGCGAAGACCTCAGAACCGGCTGTCCCAACCCCTCAAATTCCTACAACCAACATGTCCCGACTAATAGCCGATGTCGGCCTCCCTGAGGGGGACTGAGCTTCTCGAGCAAGCAGTCTTTAGCAACAAATGATGACATTAACCAAAAAAGCCTATTTTGGGACCGGGGAACTCAAATCATTGCGAAAGCTTGGCTGACCAAATTGTGATAAACTTGGCGTCCTCGGTGGAATTCAACGCATGACGGCATATTCAAAACAAGGTGTACAGTCACGTTCTAACTACTCCAACCAGGAGCCTTGTTTCTAACCAGACGAGGGTCAAGATATCTGCCCAACCTACCGCAGTGGATGGAATCCGTCAGTTCTGATACAGTTAGCTCACTGGCCAAGCAGGTTATGAAGAATAAGAAGGCACGACTGTTGAAACAAGAGCCGTCGATTGCAGTTTCTGCACTGTCACCTCGGTAAGGAAGCAGGATATAGGAGATCCCATATGAACTCTTCCATTAGTTAGCCATAAATTGTGGGTACGATATGAGACGACACATTTGTTGTCGCTAAAAAGGATCAACTAGAAATGCTCCACAACACCATAAACTCAACTATTCCGGGAATTAAATACATGCACGGAAAAGAAGTTGACACTAAACTTCAATTTCTTGGTGTTTTCATACGGCGAAAGACTGACGGAAAATTACACACGTCCGTTCACCGCGAATAAACATATGCGGAATTAATTCTGCACTAAGAGAACAACAGTTCAATCGCTCATAAGCGAAGTACCATCAAAAGTCTGCTACATCGAACAAAAACACGTTGATCTGATGAAAAAATCTACCAACTTGGACTAAACTACCTGTTTGAATTATTTTTCTAGAACGGTTACGCTAGAGAGCTCGTACGTCGATGCATGAGACAACAAGAATTAAAAACAAAGAAACTAGATAGTTCTATTCAAGCGCCCCAAGTTAATACTTGGCGAATCGTTCCTTATATCAGGAATGTGCCTGAGGTCGTTGAAAGACACGTGAGGAAACACTAAATAAAAGTGGCGCACAAGCCGACGACTACTTTACGCACCCAGCTTTTCACCCTAAGGATAGGGTTGGCTATCTCTACAAGAAGGAAGTCGTCCATAAGATCTCATGCGATGCCTGCGATGCTTTATATTATGACCAGACGGGAAAATCTGTCTCTACACGCGTTCACGAGCACCAGTTGGCAGTTATAGGCGAGACCACTTGTCTCAAATGGCAATGCACACTCTTGACACTGAGAACACCTTCGCATGGGGCAAAACTCACATCATCGGAGTTTGCCCCTCTGATAATAACCGAGAGTTTTTTGAAGCCATGCATTCCGACGAGTCATGCATCAATTGACACGGTGAGTTAGATGCACGTACAAAAGTCTCCGGACAGGTATTCGCCTTCCTTAAGTCGGAAGGAACTCTTTTAATGGTCTCCTCGCTGACTGTCAGTTGAGAACGCCAGTGATTCGTTTTAGAGTCTGCGATACATCTGGTAGTAGGGTTACGTCGTCTGAGCTGAGCTGTGGTGTAGCGTTCATTCGATGGGGAGCTGTAGACAGCCATGATGGTCTGAACGAAATTCTTCGGCTTACCGTGGTCACCGCGTCCTTGAATGCCCTCCATATAGTAATAATTTCAGACACTCTGTATCTCCTACGGTCTCCGCTTCACTAGCCTTTGACATACAGTAGGTGGGCTACCTCATGAAATGTCAACCGAAATTCCGAAATGCGCTTTCGTTTCGAAAAGATTACTTAAGTATGGTTGTTAAACTAGTCAGCCTGCAACATAATTCTATAATATGTCAGTTACCACAGGATGCCGGCTTTCGAATGAACTTCCTTTCGGCTGCATGCAACAACTGCACCCTGTAAAAATGACAACTTATGCAGCATGAATTTTTCTCAATGATTTTCGATATTCTTAAAAATTCGATTATTATTCATGAAAGGCATGCACAAACATATTCATTCATTTGCTCATTCGTAGAGAATTACTTCTTCTTCCAATCTTAAACTCAAAGGAAGGATACAATTCGGTTTTCAAAAACCTTCCCAATTCCCAAATAATTATGAACTCGCCCTGCCGTTACATTTGGATTAAGGGTTTCCAAACCACGAGCCCTATATTCACCGCGTATGGAAAACCACACATTTTTCTACGGTAATAAAGGGAGACCATATAGGGTTCATAAAATTTAGCAGTGGATTTAATCCATATTGTTACCTTTACAAGCGACATTAGTGAATGCAGAGACATGACGATTTATGAACAGCCATTTCATGGTATTTAAAAGTCTCGCAGTTAGAAACGTTTTAAAAACCGGATTATGTTCCTCGTTCGAGTATAAAATTAGACGGCGTAATTATCTACCGAATGAGCAAAAGAATGAATATTCTTATGTATGTTTTCCATGAAATATAAGTGGACTTTTAGGGACATCGAAAATCAATGAGAAAAATTCATGCTACATAAGTAGTCATTTTTTACAGAGTGCAGTTGCTGCATGCAGCCGAAAGGAAGTTCATTCGAAAGCCGGCATCCTGAGGTAGCTGAACTATTATATAATTATGTTGCAGGCTGACTAGTTTTGCAGCCCTACTTAGTGAATCCTTTCGAAACGAAAACGCATTTCGGAATTTCGGCTGACATTTCACGAGTTAGCCCACCTACTGTACAAGGAATGTGACCTTGACTGCGTCAGTTTTGACGTTGGTTTAAGTCGGCCAGATGATATACTGGACATTTTCATCTTTGTTGCTAATCCTGCCCGGGTGCTGTCGACGTTCGCATCAAGCATGTATTGAGCCAAAGCCTGACCTATTTATCTCAATGTTTTTTATTTGCTCTCCCCATGAGTGTCCTCTTACGGGACTTGCCTCCCCTTTAGTTTCAGAATCATGCGAATGCTTAAGTCAAAGCAGCCGCCAGTCGAGCCTAATTTAGCTGTAGCTACTCCAAAAGATGCTTTTTCACCTTTCGTCCTTCTGGGGTAAAACATGACCTTCATCAGCAGCTGTCAGGTGCACGCGTGTGAGCTGATGCACATTCATCCGTAGTACATCCGAGAACAAATACCGATGATTGTTATGCATCAGGATGTCAGTATGGACTGAACCGATCCTCCAGCAAGCTTTATATACAATCAAGCGGGGTGCTGGCAGAACCAGCGTCGGGGGTTCTCGGTCCTCTAGGCCCAGAAAAAAACCCATACTCGCCAAGCCCTTTCACCGCCTAACCTTCTGGGTGTTTTTCCGTCTTCATGATTGCACAGCCGGTGAGTAACCGTATGCTTTAGTCGTTTTCGTCTACGGATAAACGTCAGTTGTGATTTTTCTCTTGCAGAATGCAAATTTCGCGCTTTTCTTCTTACCCCTTCGAGGTCACAACCTGGTCCTTTTGGCTGTCTGTGTGCTACGCATCTCCATGGCCTTAAAACCAGAGCTCAGTGCAGATGCTCACACGTTTCAACTCGGCGATGTGTCTTTCTGTCTCGGAAACACATGTCAGTGCTTAAAATCAAAACAGACACTGTCCGCTCACATCAGTGCCTGTTTAACTAACAAGAAGTATTGCACACGTAATCGGTTCCAGTCAACTTGGTCGTTGGCAAACCATTCAGATGATGTTGATCTCTGGAAGATATGCTAGTTTTCAACTCACTATTATGTCTTTTTGCATTCCAGTCAGAACATTAAGGGTACAAGAAACCGTTTTTCAACATAAGCGCTATCACTAAAAAAAACAGGCTGGTGAGATGTGGTTGTGTAGCCACGTCTGATGGATATAAGACTGTTGGGGTTGGGGCTAGGGGTTGTGGTTAAGGATTAGGGGTTAGGGCTATAAGCTAGGACTATGGTTAGGGGTTAGGACAACTATTTCTCATGCACTCAAAGTACGACCGCGCATTCCCAATAGGTTTTCTCTTGCATACAACTACTTGACCTTGTCGTCTGTGCCTTCACCCACCCCACCTGTAAAAACCCCTATGACCGCCGGTGCCGTATTACAGGTGGCCGGGGTTTGTTTACGTCAGGTGGGGCTACATAGCCCACATCTGACCCCAAAGGTTATCATTCCATTCAGTAAAGATTCATGATGTATGCAGGTGTCCGGAATCGTAATTTTTGGCTCTGAACTTTAAATGGTGGGCATAAGTCTGCCTCCAGTGGAATTACACCCTGTTCCACAATTACATGAGTATCCTTTTTAGCTACACTTTTTTTGTAATTTGCTGCAGATTGTCCTGCGATTTTGATCGACAGTTATAAGACAACGTAATTTGCTAGCGCTTTTCCAGCCTATAATGGGGATGTGGCGCAATGTGAATTTTGGAACGGTTGTCACCAGCCGACGAGTAGCACTCACTAATCGACTATTGGAGAAGACGCGTGAGGTGGAGTAAGTAATGCCACATACAGTAGGTAGGCTGACCCACGAAATGTCAACCGAAATTCCGAAATGCACGTTAGTTTCAAAAAGGTTAATTAAGTAAGGTCGCAAAACTAATCCTCATGCAGCGTAATTCTATAATAATTCAGTTACCTCAGAATGACGGCTTTAGAATGGAGATTTTTCCGGCTGCATGCGAAAACCATACTCTGTAAAAGCAGCATGCATTTTTCTCATTGATTTTCGATACTCTTAAAAATCAATTATATTTCATAGAAAAAATGCATAAAACTAATCACTCTTTTACTCGTTCGGTGAAAAATTACGTCTTCTTCTAATTTTATAACCGAAGGAGGGGTATTGTTCGGTTTTAAAATAGTTTCTAAATGTGAGATCTTTCAATACCATGAAATGGCCATTCATAAAACCTCCTCTCTCTGCGTTTACCAATGTGGCTTGTAAGCTTAATAATTTGGCTCAAACACACTGGCAAATTTTATGAACCCCATAGAGTCCCCTCGTAACACCGTAGAGAAATGTATTGTTTTCCGTAGGAGGGAAATATACGGCTTACAGTTTGGAAACACCGAGTGCAAGTGTAACGGCAGGACGGGTTCAAAATTATTCGGGAAATGAAAACGTTTTTGAAAATCGAGCTATATCCTTACCTCAAGTATACAATTGGAGGAAGGCGTAATTTTCTACCGAATGAGCAAAAGAATGAAGATTTTGTGGATTTTTTCCATGAAGTATAACTGCGTTTTCAAGGGCGTCGAAAATCATTGAGAAAGATGCATGCTACTTAAGTAGCCAAATTATTCCTGAACCTGTGTAGGGGAACACCGCTCTTGATTCAGCCGAAGCTCTACTGTAATTTTATCACATCACGAATATGTGGTGAGGTACCGGACTAATTTACCTTTAACAATTTAGTCGCGTTTTCTTTGCCCGGATTGCTTGTTTCAATGTGACGAAAAACAACACACCTCTACTACCCGCCTTACTGGCCTGCTTTGCTGTCACGCCCTGTAATCAGGTTACTTACCGTTCAGAATCTCTATATTATTCACTGCTCACTTTTATTTACTGACTTTAAAGCTAGGGGCTCGTGAGATATAACTCGTTATTTCGTGAGAACATTACCATTTACGTCATTGGTGACTCTCGACGTTAACGCAGACTTTATACCTTTCTATGTCATAGTGGATAACATTTAACGTACTAGTTGTTTGTGAATTTCTATTCCATTGACATCTAAATTTCTCATGAATTCTGATATCTTACCATCTCTGTCTTAATTATTATGTCTCATTACAACCAACAACTTGATGACCCCGACCAGTCCCTTCATGCCATCAGTTTACCTTGCCTGAATTCTGGTAACACGCTCCAGAACTTTACTCCGTCCGTATCGAATCAGCCTTTTATTCTGCTAACATTACCAAGGAGCTGGTGAAATACCACAAACTTGTGGAGGTCCTCCCCGCTAGTGTCATTTCTCATCTTCAGTTCTTCCTATCAAATCCTCCTGCAGATGCTCCATATTCCACGTTAAAGACAGAAATTCTTCGACTTAGTGCTGTGACCGACCGACAGCGGTATCACCAGTCAGTTAAGGAGGAGTCATTGGGTGACCGGAGGCCCTCAGAACTTCTACGTCGAATGCGTTTTTCTCCTTGGAGACATGCAGGTTGACGATAAATTCGTCAGGGCGATGTTTCTAGAGCGTCTGCCTGCAGAAGTTCAAACTATCTTGGCATCCGGTTCTCAAGATCACACTGTCTCACAGCTGGCTGAAATGGCAGATCGAATGATAGAGGTGCAGCGGTTCCGGTCGCTTTCCGTTGCCCAGATCTCCACATCCTCATCGACAGCGAATGAGCAGTTAGTGAAGCAGGTGTCGGCCATGGCGGATGAGATGACCTCCCTAAAACTACAGCTCGCACGCCTTGGTTCCAGTTGCTCACGCAGCCGTCGTCGTTCCCGTTCGCGACCTCGGACTGCCGATAATACTTGGCACCACACTAATTTCGGCGTAAAGGCCCGTCGCTGCTCTTCACCCTGCTCTTTTAAGCCGAAACAGGGAAACCAGTCAGCCAGAGAATAGACGAGACCGTTTTCTCTGGCTCTTCCGGCTCTGGTCGCACCTTCTATGTTTGTGACACTGCTAATCGCAGACGTTTCCTGGTGGATTCTGGGGCCCAAATCAGCGTTGTTCCCACAATTGCGGCTGCTCATCGTTTCCCTAATCCTGGTCTTCACCTCCAAGCTGCCAGCTGTGCCCCCATTCCCATTTTTGTCACTCTGTCCCTCACCCTGAACTTTGGCCTTCGTCGGTCATTCACCTGGGTCTTTGTCATTGCTGATGTCCCTCATGCACTCCTCGGCTCGGACTTTCTTGCCGAGTTCGATCTCCTTGTTGACTGCCGACGTGCCCGTCTCCTCGACCGCACAACCCGTCTGTCTGTTCGTGGACTAACTTCCTTTACTGCCCCCACCAGCTTATCTCTCTTGGATACAGCTACTGGTAGCCCCTTTCGGCGACTGCTTCTTACACACCCCAACATAATAAACCCCCAGTTTCGCAGTGGTGAGGTCCAACATGATGTTGTGCACCCTATCCGCACCTCAGGTCCTCCCGTGTTTGCTTGGCCAAGATGACTAGCACCGGGACGTTTCCAGGCCGCGAAGGCGGAGTTTGAACACATGCGGCAACTGCGAATAAGTCGGCCGTCCGAGAGCCCTTGGGCGTCCCCACTGCACATGCTGCCCAAGGTGACATCAGGCGATTGGAGACCCTGTTGCGACTATCGTGCCCTTAACAGCGCTACCATTCCTGATCGGTACCCCGTGCTTCATTTTTAGGACTTTGCCGGAGCCCTTTTCTGCAAAGCGGTTTGCTCGAAGATTGATCTGGTGCGGGCTTTTCATCAGATTCCAGTCGCCCCTGAGGACATCCCTAAAACCGCCTGCACCACACCCTCCAGTCTCTCCGAGTTCATCCGCATGCCGTTCGATCTTCGTAATGCCGCCCAAACGTTGCAGATGTTCATCAACCATGTCTTCCATGGTCTACCCTTTGTGTATGCCCACATTAATGACCTCATGGTGGCCAGCCGGAATGAGGAAGAACACAAAGAGCATCTTGCCTTGGTGTTTGACCGCCCTGACAAGTTTGGCGTTGTCATCAAACCCTCCAATTGCGTGTTTGGTGTGCCCTCGCTCGAGTTCCTCGGCCATCCTGTCGACTCTGAAGGTTTGCGTCCCCTCACCTCCAAGGTTGAAGCAGTTCGTAATTTCCCTCCACCAACTTCCAAGCGTCAGTTGCAGCGATTCCTTGGCATGGTCAGTTTTTATCGCCGGTTCCTATCGAACTGTGCTGACCTCATGCTGCCGCTCACTAACATGCTTTCTGGTCCCAAAGGTCCCCTCGAGCTGACTGGTGAAACACTGACTGCTTTTGAGAGAATCAACAATTCCCTTGCCGACGTCACCTTACTCACGCATCTCGCTCCGAAGCTCAGCTGTCCGTGATGGCAGATGCTTCAACCGTAGCCGTGGGTGCAATCTTTCAACAGCACTTTGCTGGTTCGACTCGCCCACTTGCTTTTTCTCTAAAAAGCTCTTACCAGCTGACACACGCTACAGTACCTTCGGCCGTGAACTACTTGCCATTTACCTGGCTGTGAAGCATTTCCGACATTTCCTTGAAGGTCGGGACTTCACTGTTTTCACGGACCACAAACCGTTGACTTTTCCACTTCGGTCCCGCTCCGTTACGTACAATTCGAGGGAAATCGCCCACGTAGACTACATCTCCCAATCTACCATTAACATCCGCTACATTGATGGCACGAAGAATGAGGTGACTGATATGTTGTCCAGACCCTCACTGTCTTCCCTCCAACTCTCACACGGGGTCGATTTTTGCGCCTTGGCGGCTGAGCAACAGCGAGTCGGTTGTCTTGACGACGAGTCTGTTAGTGCTCTCCAACTCAAAGACGTTCCTCTGACCACCGGCTCTGGTAACATACTTTGTGACATCTCGACTCCCTTTCATCACTCTTTCGTGCCCGCCTCGACGCGTCGAGCTGTGTTTCAAACTTTAAATGGACTCTCCCACCCTGGGATCCGATCATCTCAAAAGCTCCTTGCGGAAAGGTTTATCTGGCCTGGCATGAACAAGGACGTCAAAGCTTGGACTCGGTCGTGTCTGAGCTGCCAGCGCAACAAGGTGCAGCGTCACAACAAATCCCCACCGGGCACTTTCCCCAGCCCCGACGCACGGTTCAGCCATGTGCACCTGGACGTCATAGGCCCCTTGCATCCATCCAATGGTTTCACCCACCTCCTTACCTGTTTCGATCGATATACCCGCTGGGCAGAAGCCATTCTTTTGCCGAATACGCAGGCTGAAACCATCGTGAAGGCTTTCGTCAGTCGTTGGGTCGCCGTGTTCGGTGCCCCATCCACGGTTACGACTGATTGTGGTGCCCAGTTTGAGTTGGCACTCTTCCAAACACTACTCAATGTCCTTGTCTACACACGCATTCGGATGACAGCCTACCACCCAGCTGCCAACGGTATGGTTGAGCGTTTCCATCACCAGCTAAATCCCGCCCTGCGTGCCGTAGAAGACCCAGGAAACTGGTCGGACAACCTTCCTCTTGCACTCCTCGGCATTCGCGCAGTCCTGAAGTCGGATGTGGACTGTAGCGCAGCTGAAATGGTCTTCAGCACTATCCTCAGATTGCCAGGCAAGATGATCACCTCAACCTCTCGTGGTGCCGACGAGACACCTGAAAACCTTGTGCACCGTTTGCATCAATTTATGCGCTCGCTTTTCCCGGTTCCACCTCGAACTCCAATGACTGAGTCTTATGTCGAAAAAGACTTTGAATTCTGTACTCATGTGTTCGTCCACTGTGACCGTGTGTGGTAGTCACTGGAATCGCCATACGAAGGACCGTTCCGCGTGCTCGCGCGCAACGCCTAGACCTGCCTGATTCTTCGCGGTGACTAGGAGGACGTGGCCAATGTCGATCGGGTCAAGGCTGCTGTTGCAGAGGAGACGCCGGACCTGTCACAAGGACAAAAATGTGCTGACATCCAACCCCTGCTCCTTCATCTTCCCTATCCCCTGCTCATTTACTCTGCCCACTGCTTCGCCCTTCCCCTTCCTTGCCCTCTACTCCTCCGTCACGCATACTTCCTCTCCCTACATGTATACAGCATCCAACCTCAACATCATCGTCCACCGTAGCACACAGTCAACCCTCTTCGACTCTACTTCCTGCTTACATCACTCGCAGTAGCCGCCACGTTCATTTCCCCGATCGTTTAGTTACGCATTTTTTCTAGACTTAAACATATCCTCCGGCGCCGTAGTACGTAGCCTTCCGGTCTAGTAGGGGGTACTGTGTTGAGGTACCGGACTCTGACATTTCAGCCTCGTTTTCTTTGCCCGGACTTCTTGTTTGAATGTGATGGAAAACGACACACCTGTACAACCCGCCTTGCTGACCTGCTTTGCTGTTGCGCCCTGTTGTCAGGTTACTTAACGTTCAGAATCTCTATATTATTTGCTGTTCAGTTTTATTTGCTGCCTTTAATGCTAGGGGCTCCTTAGAGATATAACTCGTTAGTTCGTGAGAGCATCATCGTTTACGTCAAATACTGGCCTTGAATAGTAACCTGTCAACGGCATACCCTCGATTTGGCACGACAGCCGACGAACCGAATAGTTCAGGCCCAGGACTGCTTTCGAAGTCAACTTTCGCACGCGACATCGACACCGCCCCAGGGCTGGGGCAAGAGGTGAAATTCTGCGCCATCAAACTTGCGTGTCGACGCAGTACGCGATCACGCCATCTTAGTCGGTGTATTTGGCATTGCTGTGTGGTCCTAGGGGTGTAGGGTGGAGCGTCAAGGCGCAGGCTTGGTGGCGCCATACACTTGCATCCCCCCCCGCCTCCGGTCTTCTTGACTTTGTCTGGACGCCGGGTCCAGGGAGGAGGGCGTGAGAATGCGGTAGATGCTGTGATAGTCTACTCTCACTGTAAACTAATCCACGCGCAAATCACCGTGCCTCCTTCACCTTGCTGCGGAGGGGAGGGGGAGAGTGAAACACCACAATTCTAGTCAGAGCCCGGGAGCAGGTGGGTCCCGGCGAAGGTAATTACATGCGGGTGGCTGGCTTGATGGCTTTGAACCATGGCAACTGTGCGCATAGGACCCGTTCGCATAGCCTGATTACAGCCGCTTCTGCCGTTGCCAACAACCGCTGTCCAATTAGTTTTGGATAGCTTAATGGGACCTGTATATCACTTTGAAGACCTCTCTGGCGTCCACACGGTGGCCTGTGTATACCATGTGCGCGATGATTGAGCTGTTGACGTTCTTTATTTGGCCCTTTTCTAACTATGCTGGATGATGTTCTTTTTTTCTTTTGGATAAACACCGGCTCGCGCGACCAATATATTCTGCCCCACAGGAGCAGATGAAGTAGTAAATACACATAGAGGTGGTCTAAGCTGGTAGTTTGTCCTTGCCCTCCCCGTATAGGATGGGACTGGTGGAGAACAGTACACGGGTGCTGCAGTTGCGGATCTCTGTGTCTGCGGGAGGGGGTGGCGAAATAGTGAGATTCTACATGTTGGGCCGTGGGCACAACTTAGTGAGCCGGGCATACAGACCTTCGTAGTGAGCGTCCATATCGACATGGAGATTAATGCTGGTTTTGTTCGAGTGCCAGGCTTCGAGGAATCCTCGAGCCTGTTTGCTGTTCGCCATAGCAACAACTTCAACAAAAGTTTTCCCTTCCCTTCCCCGACCATAAATTGTTCCAGGTATAGTGTGATGCTACATTTTCTAGGGCAACCAAGTTAAAAAGCAAGGAAAATAATCCTTTGCGACTTCTTAGTCAATAAATATCCTCTTCAGAGTATAGAAATCATACAGAAATTATTCTTCCTAGAACTCGTCCTGTAACACATTATGTATACTTTGAGATGTATAATGGGGGGAGAGGATCCATAGGTTCGAAAAATGTTGATAAGGCAAGATTTGTTCCTGGAGCCCCACTGATTAACTTCGTAAAACAATTTCAATTAACATAGCTAACTTAACCACTCCCTGGATTAGGAAGGGATAGAGAGCACAGACAAAGATAAAAACACGCGCAGGGAAGCGCGTGTTAACCGATGCTTTGTGTAATCGAGGCGGTGTCCCCTCCCCTCCTCCTCCGGACACAGTCATTCGCTGGATTAAGAGGATATAGGAGACGCAATCACAATTGGAGGACCACAGGGGGAACAGCGGGTTAAATCGAAGTACATGACCACTATAGTGGAACCGACGGAGTTCAACGACGTCCGAACAATGGCATTAGCAGGCCTACGTAGTCGCTCTCTGGATTGAGGGCGCAAGCAGGGCTCGAATCACGCGCAGGCGGACTTCAAGCCACCAAGCCAGTCACCCGCAGGTAATTACCTTTGCCGGGACCCACCTTCTCCCTGGCGCCGACTGGAATTGTGGTTTCACTCTCCCCTCCCCTCCCTTCCCCAAACCCGAGCTACAGCTTAATTATCTACTTGCCCGTTCTTTTAAATGCATTACTTCAATAGCCATATAAATGTGCAGGCCTGAAGAGAATTTATCGAAAGCAGACGTATGCTCATCAAATTGCCTTTTGGAATCCACTTTCCGTAAGCGCAATCATTTCTTTGGAGTTCAGAATTTCCAAGCGTGTGAATTCATTTACGGTAGGAGTAGACTTACGCAGAATCTACTATGTAGCCTCCCACTCACTTACCTGTGCCCGCTGTGATGGCAAAAGCACAGGTGACTGCATGGCAACACAGTGATATTCTTCAGCGCACGGTTTTTGGAGCACAGTCATATTATTGATCTATAGTAATAGGAGCGAATAGGCGACTTCCAGGAAGCAGTTCAGAAGAAGAAGATGCAATCATTGGAACAATTAGTTTCCCTGCCAGCACCAACTCCCGAGTGCCACCTCACAGCCCCGCCTTGCGAGGCGGCTATGACGGCGCTGTGCGGGGCAGATCCCAATGTTGCCCCGTCATGTCCCCTCATCGAAAAAATATGCGCAGGGACGCCTGCTATTTGTCGTTTTTGCTCCCCCCTGTCATATCAGACAGTCTCGCATGACTGCGAAGCTCCGCACCCCTTACTTTTTTGCGTTTTAGTCCAGATCCCCCCTTTTCTACACCGATTTTCCCCGGAATCCATGCTAGGTCATACCTTTATACCTTCCTGCGAACCCTGCTCGTCTTATTTTTCGTGTTTTATTACAGCCCCCCTTTCCAAAGCCGATTTTCCCCGCGATCGTTTGCAGACCTTCACGCGTTACTGCGAAGCCCCGAACGAACCAAACTGTCAGCACGCTTGAACGCCAGTTATTGGCTGTAGAAACGTTATTAAACGAGAAAGATAAAAACGTAGTATGTCAAGTAGTTATGCTTCGCCAACAAACATATGTGGTAGGCTGTCCATGTCGGTAGCAGGTATCTGCAAGAAAAGAAAGCAGGATGTGCAATAATTAAACGGCGAAAACGATACTACTAAAGTATGGTATTTTAGTAGTATATTTTACTGTGCAAAGCACTATGAAGTCGAATAGGTCGAACATAAGTGAGTTTTAAAGATATAAAGAAAGGCGTACTTACAGGTAGGTAAGGCCAATAATTATTGGCCTGACGTTTTAGAGGAATACGCTCTGGGTTTGACAGCCAACTACCCTTTTCCCTGCACCAAGTGATCGCTCGAGCCGATCGGCCAACTGATGCCGAGATTAGGAGAGGTGACTGACGGGACCAAGAACAGCACCTCTGTGCGTGCTACAAACACGGCCTAGCACACACACAAGGAGTACAGCGTTCGGATCTCACATGTAGCACAGCGGCCACATGAAGAAGGAACCCATTGAGTGTTATTCTCAATTATATGAGAAATGGCTGCGTTGTTTGATGTTAGAGGCATCCATGAGGGAGGCATGCGTTGGTGGGAAATGTGTGGTGATATGGTCTAGTCTACGGCAATTGGCCGTAGGTGTCCATGAAGGCACATGTGACAGAGTAGGCGCGCGCGATGGCCGAGTGTGATTGGGATTGAAGCGGTGGTGTTTGGCGTGTGTTGGTGCTCCAGACACTGGTTCATCAGTCTCTGTGCGATGGATTTGTAGGTCATCGACCAGGCCGATACGTGAGGTGAACGTGCGTGGACAGTGTAGGAAGGAAAAGTTGGGGGAGGCCGAGCCGATTTGTTACTATGGTGCTAGTGGTAGCCGCTCCCGGTGGATACGGAGTAACTATGTTTGGGTATGGTAGAGCTTCTGGGTGTGCATAGATTTTTCGGTGAATTCTGCTGTAGTGGGTACACACTTGATTACATAGGCCCAGTCGGCGTGTGGAAGTGCCTGGACAGAGCGGATGGTGATAGCGGATGTCGCGAGTGTGCATGTGGGAATTCCGGTACTTCTGTGCTGGCCGCCGTGCGACGGATTTACAAATGATCGACCAGGCCGATGTGTGAGGTAAATGTGCAGTCGCAGCGAGAACAGGTTGGGACGAGGTCCCTTTCGTTGGTAGTGGGGGTGATAGTGAAGGTGGGAACTGACGATGAGTCGGGAGTGTTCTGACCGGTGGCTATACTGGGAGGGCTGGTGGCCGTCGTCCTGGAGGTTATGACAGAGATTATTAAGATGGCTGTGAGCGATGGCGGCGTAACATCGGAATTGTAATCATCCGCGATGAGGGAGGTCGTGGGTTGGTGCAAGTTTGACGATGGGGGCGTTTATGGTGCAGCAGTTAGGGTTATTGAGTTAATGATGGGTTACGCTCCGAGATGTCCAATGAAACCAATCCGTGTGTGTGGGTATGTTGGAAGAGGTTGCGTGTTCATGTTATGGGTCGGGACACTTAAGACTTGGCTTCAGCAACGGCTATCCGACCGGTTCCACAAGTTCCTGTTCCAGTATTTGCTGCCCTTCTACATGACGCCCGGTCCTGTGTGAGGTCTTCCCGGATTTCGGTTTAGTTTGTACGCTTCAAATAGTTGCTTAGGGTGTAATCATAGCGTCAGGTTTGGCTCACCTGTCTGCAAGCACTTGCGCGACATCTTCGTAACACAGTCGTTTGGGGAGTAGCCCATCGTCCTTCCTCATAAGGAAGCCGTTCCACCTCAGTTGCAGTTGCCTCAGAATGGCGTGATTGCTGAGAATTCCAGCCCGTTCCGAAACCTTTGTGTCCGTGATCCTGTCCTGCTACCTTGGATTTAGGATTCTCTGAAGTCAGTCGGAATGGACATAAGTGAGCTTTTTAGCTTGTTTCTTGCAGACTGCAGGGCCTCGATCCATAAAAAAACGTCAGCCATTCTCTGTACACGCTGCAGCAGTACGGAGAAATGACGCCAGCTCGCAAGTTGCGGCTCAATCGACGAGATCTAGCCACACATTCAAATTCGACGAGGCCGAAATTCTCGCTAGAGGTGACAACCGCGTGAGCCGGGAGCTACTAGAATCATGGTTTACTGGCCCCCAGTTCAGTAACAAGTGCAATGAACTTCCCCTTCCATATTCTATGCTGAGACCTCGCCTAGGCGGAGTAACAAGCCGTGCGGGGAGCGCAGAGGTGGACACTTTTCCCAACACCGGGGTCGGTGCGTCAGATGGTCGAGCAATCATCACGCCAACATCCAACGCACGTGATGAAATTGCAGCAATTAATGACGCGAACGTCGGCCATCAAGCAATTAGCACACCAAGTGCGACGATCCCGGATGAAGGGGGGGGGGGCGTGACTGTTCATGGGTATGCGGTAGCATGGCGACTGCATCCTATAAATACTGCAGCCCCTGGTGCATGAATCACCCTATCTGCTGTTGTCTCTGATGATGGGTTCGAACAGGAACCCGAAACGTCAGGCTAGTAAAGTTCTTGTCCCAGCGATCGTATCTCCTTCTTCAAGACTAGTTAGCTTCTCTAACAATGGCTTAGCCTGTGGTCTTCCACGAAATTGCAGTAGAAGCCTTATCCCGGAGATGACGAGGCGGTAGTCGGCGTCGCAGATGGCCGTCACCGCCGGCACGTCTTATTAATTTCGCCTCCAGCAGCGGCCAGCACCGCGATCGGGGATGTATCAAGTTAGCCCTCCTCCGCGTCCAAATACGAAAGAATTAGTTTGACAGGAGGGCGCGATGTTCCGTACAGGTTCACCGAAGAAGGAGGCTGCTGTCGTTGTAGCCACTGATTCCACGATGACCCAGTATTCCACTCCAGACTGTCCCTATGCGAACATTGAGACTACAATCGCCAGCAGGCCGTGCGGGTTCTCGTAGAATTTATTCTTCGTCTCTTAGAAGCTAATAGTGGCGAATTTGACTCTCCAAAGAGACGGACGACTGTAGTTGGTGTCCTGCGGTAGACAGAGCAGTCGGTCCACAGTGTTCCGGGGTGCAGAGGCGACACCTGGGTTACGTCACTCTGCCTTTAAGCAGCCGCTCTAGAAGACGATGCCACTGACAGCCCCCCTCTCCAGTTGCCCTTGTTCGGAAGAGCGAGTCTTCCTGGGAGCAGCTATATCCACCCTTATCGCGCCAGTTCTCGAGAGACTAGAGCCGCCCTCCGTTCCGGTCAGCCGTTCCTCTGATTGTATAAGAGGGAACGAACACTCCAGACTACCCGAATGGACAGCACCATTCTAGCAGCCTCTTAGGCGAGACTGAGGGTGGGAGACGACATTGTTGTCGTCGTTCGCTTGGTTCTTTCGACCGTGAGTGGTTCATCTACAAACCACTGTCGGCAAGCGAATGATGTCGACTAAGCAGTTATTTAGGGCCCCATCCTCGCGAGTGTTTCTCGTAAAAAGGGCTTCTGAGACATCCTGGACGGTTGTCAAAATCCACTGTGAACACAACTTTCTTTAGCGGTGAGCTACCCGAGTTAGCATGAACCACCAAAGGGGTTACATGATGCCTCTCCAGAGGATTTTTGAAATGAAAGGGGGGGGGGGGAGGACAGAGGGAGACGAGGAAAGGACGGGAGGGAAGGGGGATTGGAATGGGAGCAGCACTTCCGGGTGTGGGGAACAGCACTACACCGGATACCCCGGTCTGGTTTTGTCCACCGGTCGAGGCAGTTGCAAGGTTGTGACCCAACGGCACACATTCGGGGAATTACGGATGAGATTTGAGTGCAGTGAGTAGCAGACACCATTTGATTGGTTCGACTTAATACTCATGTACGGGTGCCCCATGAATGGACACCCCCACACCCCCTCTCGGATAACTCCTGAAATGTCACGAGTTATCACAAGAAAATACATATAACGCAAAATTCACCCAAACCACATTACCCAAAGTCTTATGGCAGTAGAGAAAGGACCGTTCTTAGAATGAGCGCATAGTTGGGTTTATAAATTAATATCTTCTAACAAAAAGTGATTTTAGTTGAAAACTATTTCGGAAAAGGCTATACTACAAATCACTTAGATGAGGTTAACTATTATGATGTATAGGGAAGGAGGACGTATAAAAGGGGAGAAAAAAATGTAAAATGGTAAAAAATGCAGAAAATTAGTACTTTGTGTACTGCTCATCTGTATTTAACATGGACGATGGAAATGGCCGCGTTGTCTACAGTGGATCGTTCAGTGTGATTATCTAGAACGAAATCAAATTGTTCATGCACTTCCGTTTGATAAATTCAAAAAATATCTTTGTTATGACGAAGTATCCGGGCTGTTGGCAGGACTAACAACTGATCGGGGATCAAATGCGGAGAGCCTGGCCGTTGTCTAGAAAGGGAGATTGCAGTTTCAAGCATTATCAGATTCATGCCTCTTTAGAGAGATGGACAGGCGCATTATCGTGTATGAGGGTACACTAAAAACGAAAATTATTCATTTAAACTGTTGTGTTCAAGATACCGTCTTAAAACATTAGTCCGTCTCGAAATACTGTCTATTAGATTATATTCACCTGTATTAACTGGTTTTCCACCGTTGGAAACACTTTTTATACTCTTCTCAACTAATGTTATCAAGTGCCTCAAGTGATTTTTTCGCAGCCTCTTCTACCTGTTGAAATGTTTTCTTTTTAGAAGGTTTTTGTTTATTCATGGGAATAAGGAGAAGTCGCAGAGGGCTAGGTCGGACCAGCAGGGGTTCGGATTCGTTGTAACGCTGTTTTCCGGCAAAACCGGTTAATTTGGAACGTTGTGTGGGCAGGCGCGTCGCCATTAAGGATCGCCAAAATCAGGTTGTTTTTTTTTCACAGCCTCACACAAATTACCTCATTCTAAACCGAGCAAATCTCTCCCAACATTCACGCCTGGCCTAGAACTTCATCCCCATAAGCTTCCCAAAGCATCGAAACTTCGTTTTACGCTTTCCTTAGTAGGAAATATGGTTTGGTGTTGCCGCGTCCCTCCTTATATTTTGCCCTCGCCGCTGCGATGGTTTCTCATGAATGCTGCTTGGTTAACTGAGTTGGAGAATCGTCTAGTAAACGTACCTGGCGGGAGAGTACAGCACTGCCTAGAGAAGATAGATTTCGTAACTTTCGGGTACCCTTTAAGATTTTGGTATTCATTCGGCATCGGTGGAAACCGTTGCAACCGGAGACATTCTTCTCAGTGTCGATAAACATCTTGCTGTGATAGTGTCTGTAATCGACCGCCAGGCTGTTCACTCCCCGAACTTGATAACCATCCAAACCATTCATCGTTGACAGTTCCTGAAAGTTGCCGTCGGCGCAGTGTGGTCTTTTGAAAAGTTCTTTGCACATATGACCATTTTGGTTGACTTCGCAGTCTTATTTATAAATAGGTCCTCATCGCAGCAGTAAATGCTCTTCTAGAATGAAGGCCTATTAGTCATATAACTGTTAGCTAGCAAAACACAGTTCTCTAATAATTTTTTGCGTAGAAAGGTTTCGGTCATGGCCTTTTTCTAGTAAAGTTTGAATTCTTACATTCTTTTCAGAATTATATTTACGGAGATTGTCGGTAGATGCTCCCTTTGAATGTTCATAATCTTCTATCTCTATATATAAAAATGGAAGGGTTTTTCCGTGTGTTATAGGTAATCTCCGAAAGTAGTGCACCGATTGCGCCGAAATTTTGACACAACACAGTCAGCGCATAGGGCTAAGTTTTTTTCCGCTTACCTTCATGACTATGCAGATGACACGCCTGTGATGGGTAAAAAACCGGATTTTTTCCGGCATAACAACGTCACCCACATCCACGCGGA
>CACRXP010000069.1:1463671-1512005 GCA_902702965.1 Spirometra erinaceieuropaei
CTGACGTTCGCTCAAAAGCACGTGCTTCGCCCGACGGCAGCGCTCGCGCCCCAGCAGACACTTGGGCATGCCCCCCTCCCTCTGGGCAGATGCAATATGGGCTGCTAGGCAAACCACCCACCCTGCAGCAAAAAAACGCTACTCTTGGGCTCCACTTGAACTTGTCCCACAATACCCACATGATCGGGCTGTCACAGCTTCCGCTAGGATTCTCGGGCGTGACGACTGGATGCGGTTAACAAAGCCCCCTTCCCCCTCCGCCGCCCAACCCACATCGATTTCGATGATGTCCACCGTGTGTCCCACAGACTGCATTGTGAGAGCAGGGACGGTGACTTACGCAAGGGTTTATAGTGCCAGTAGACTTGCGTAGCATCTACCTACACTCTCTCCTCCTCCCCCGCCTGAGCCCGGTGTCAAGACCAAGTCAAGAAGACCGGAGACGAGGGAGGCCGCAGGTGGATGGCTCGGACGGATCCTCGCCTTGGCGCTCCACTCCGCAACCCCTGGTCCACACACAAATGACCAGGATTTTGACCACAAAACAATAGGGTGATGGCAGTGGTCCAGTTGTGCGACGGTTGCCGACAACAGTGTCTGACAGCGCACCTCGCAAATGTTGGCATTTGTTATTGCGCACAGATAACGCCTGCCAGTGTCCGATGTGGCCCCCGTGTTGGTCCAGCGCATCTACCACGTGATCCGTTTAGAGGGCACGCCCAACCCACATAATGGGGCTGTCACCCAATGACCGCTGAGCACGAGAATTGTCTAGTAAACGTACCTAGCGGGAGAGGACAGCACTGCCTAGAGAAGATAGATTTCATAACTTACGGGTACCCTTTAAAATTATGTTATTCGTTCGGCATCGGTGGATACCGTTGTAACCGGATACATCCTTCTCAATGTCGATGAACATCTTGCTGCGATGGCTGGCCACTCCCCGAACTTGATAACCATCCAAACCATTAATCGTTGACATTTCCTAAAATTTGCCGTCGGTGCAATATGGTCTTTTGGAAAGTTTTTTTTCACATATGACCATTTTGGTTGACTTCGTAGATTTATATAGAAATAGGATCTCATCTCAGCGGTAAATGCTCTTCCAGAATGAAGGCCTGTTAGTCATATAATTCTTAGCCAGAAAAGAAAGTTCTCTAATAATTTTTCTGCGTAAAAAGGTTTCGGCCATGGCCTTTTTATAGTGAAGTTTGAATTCCTGCATTCTTTTCATAATTATATTTACGGAGATTGTCGGTAGATGCTCCCTTTGAATGGTCTTAATCTTCTATCTTCTATATTAATACAAATGGAAGTGTTTTTGTGTGTTGTCGGAAATCCCCGAAAGTACTGCAGCGATTGCGCTGGAATTTTGACACAAAACTGCCTGCGCATAGGGCCGGTTTTTTTTATGTCTGCCTTCATAATCATGCAGATGGCACGCCTGTGATGGGTAAAATACATGTTTTCTTCTGGCATAACAAAGTCATCTGCTGCGGCCACTTGACCGACATCCGCTCAAACGCACGTGCTCCCCCTGACGGCCGCGCTCACCCACCCTGCAGTTAATTGAACATGCTTCCCCCCCTCTGGGTCGATGCAATATGAGCCTCTAGGCCTACTACCCCTGAGGCAATAAGGCATGCAACTCTTGGACTCCACTTACAGTAAGTGACCTATCCCATGAAATGTTGGCTGAAATTCGGAAATGCGTTTTCGATTAGGAAGGATTACTTGGTCGCGGTTGCAGTACTGCTTATCTTGTGGCATACTCTTATAACATTTCGGACTCGGCAGGATGTCGGCTTTTAAATGCCCTTCTTTTCACTCTCCTGTAGAAAGCTTGCTCGGTAAAAAATGACTATTTAAGTAGCATGCATTTTTCCCTTGATTTTCGATCGTCTTGGAAATTCAACTACATTTTATAGAAACTACAAACAGAAATGTGCATTTTTAGTCAATCAATAGAGAATCACGTCTTCTTTATATTTTATACTTAAGGAAGGAGCATAATTAGGTTTTAAAAAAGTTTTCTAATTGCCGAAAAATTTGGAGCCTGATCATTCGTTGTATTAGCGCTTAGTGAGTACCCTCTACAAGGTGCATGCGTTCCGCATAAAGAAAATCACGTATTTTTCTATACCATTAAAGAGATATCATGCAGAGTCCATAAAATTTTGCAATGGATGCGGACCATGATGTACATTTAATGAGGAGCAGTGGTAAACGGCCAGGTACGATGCTATGTGAATGGACATTTCGCGGTCTTAAAAAGTCTCATAATTAGAAACTTTTTTAAAACCTAATTATACTCCTTCCTTTAGTATAAAATATAAAGAAGACGTGATTTTCTATTGATTGACTAAAAGAAAACGTATTTTTGTTTATGATTTCTATAAAATATATTTGAATTTCCGAGACCATTGAAAATCAATGGGAAAAATGCATGCTGCTTAAGTAGTCATTTTTTACCGAGCGCGCCTTCTACAGGAGATTGAAAATGAGTGCATTTAAAAGCAGACATCCTGCCAAGTGCGAAATGTTATAAGTGTATGCCACAAGATAGGCAGTATTACAACCGCGATCAAGTAATCCTTCCTAATCGAAAACGCATTTCAGAATTTCAGCCAACATTTCATGAGATAGATCACTCACTGTAGATTTGCCGCACAACCCACGTTAGTGGGGCTGTCACCGCCTCCTCTGGGATTCTCGGGGGTGATGACTGGATGTAGTTAACACCGCCCCATCCCACCCGCGACTGAGAAAAGAGTGCTGTATTCGGAAGTGCCTACGTATTACACATGGAATGCGCGTAGACAATCTTTCGAACAACGCAGACGAGGAAAGTGAGTGGACGGACAATCCGGCATATTCAAAGGAACTGCGACAGGCAGACCGTACACCATACATCCGATTCTGGAGGAATGTTTCTTCCCTTTCACGCTGTTGGTAAATGTGGCCGGTCCAACGTCATTCTAGCAATTGAGAATAGTCAACGGCGTTATACATGCCACTTTCCTCAGTGAATGTCAGGATATAAATTTACTGGAAAATTACCGACACTATCAATGACGCGTGGAACACTGTTTGCAACCACACTGACTGCTTGCTCTCCTTCGTCTCCAACAGAATTATGGGAGAGATGCAAGCTGCATATGGTTGAAGATATCTTCCTTCGACTACGCATGGAAAACTGAAATTTAGATTTCACATCAGAAATCTACAGCGGGACGTTAATAATGATTGAGGATACTTACGTAGAAATCGCGAACAAAGTTCTTAATCGACTGGGAATGTAATCGCCAAACGGACCGGCTGCTGCTTCGTTAGATGTGGATTTGTGCCGTGAGCAAAACTACAACACGCTTGAACTTCTACCATACCTGCGATCAAACATCCCTAAGCCAATACTGCAAACTGTCAATAACGGGGTTGGAAAAATCTTCATCTTAGATGCACCAGGAGGGACTGGCAAAACGCTCCTATTACGACTGATTCTGACAGCAATACGAGCCAAAAATGACATAGCCTTAGCCCTAGAGTCGTCCGGAATAGCTGCGACATTGCTACCTGGCCGAAAACGGTTTATTTCGCTTTGAAATTGCCGTTGAACGTGCCATTCATTGAGACTCCCACGCGCAACATTTCCACGGCATTCAGCAGGGGAAAAGTACTGCAAAAATGCGAACTTATTACTTGGGATGAATGTACAATGGCGCACAAAAATGCTCGAAGCCCTTGATCGATCATTGCAAGATTTGCGCGAAAATAGCAGACAGTTTGGGAGACGTGGTGCTACTGCTTGCAGGAGACTTCAGGTAAACGCTGTCTGCAATTCCTCGATCTACACCAGTGGACGGAATAAATGTCTGCTTAAAATACTCTACGTTGGGACGCAACGCCCGGACGGTAAAATTAACTACCAACAACAGAACAGTCGGCGGTGGTCTACAGCATACTATGCCTAAATTGCAATGCAAGGTAGGTTGGCGAAACGGGCAAACGCCTCGGTACAAGATTGCACGAACACCAACTTGCAATCAACCGCAAGGACAAGCTTTCTTTGATCTATGGCCACATACGAGAACTGAACCACGATTTTGCCATTGAAAAAGCGAGGGTAATGGGTCGAGCCAATGAGAAGATGGCCAGACTGGTGCTCGAAAGTTTGTCCTCGGCTGGTACACTCAACCGAGCTATAGATCTACATCCCGCCTACCAGGCGTTGCGTACAAGGCTCGGATCAGTCCGGACAGGACCATTAAGGCAAACGATCACGCGTGACCAAGAGTCAACCCTCACGGAGAAGGGCAGAGTTGGGGGCCAGAGGTCATGTGAACAAAGCCGAACACTATCTCACCGATGCGCCCGCGAAGCTGAATGCTGCTCACGTGAACAGCAACGACCGATCAGTCCACCGACTGACGTGGGAGAGGCCAACCGGCACGTTGATTTGACTACAATTACACCGACCCCAAAGGGAACAAATGTCAAGCAGGCATGTCAGCAGTCAGCCCCGGGGGAGGTCTAAGCTATTCAGCGGCAAATAGGCAGGTCAAAGTTCGTGCGTCCAGCACGGCTATAATACAAGGCAGGCGGTAAGTCTGAACAAATCAAGACCGGCAGGTGCAACAAGTACGCTGCTCTGATGATGGAAAAGAGGAAGTTTCCGAAACGTCAGTTCGAATAAAATACGGTCTATTAATTCGCCCTCTCTTCTTCATCTTCTTCGGGAGGTGATGAACGTGACTACAGAATATGCATGCCAGGCTGCAAAACGCGTGAAAACCTAGGATATTGTCACAACGATTGCTGGTAATCGGGAGTGGAACGGTGCCGGTTGAGCCGACTTCAGCACGCATTTCACTACCTTTTATCTTCGGCAATTTAGTGTCGTCAACGGAATAATTGATTGAAAAAGTACTTCCCAATATTCAGACCAATTATGCGCATCATGATTGGTTGAGCGAACGAGCTATTCTAGTGGTCAAGAGCAAAGATGTCTACCAACTTAACCACATTACTCAGTCGGGGATTCCAAGCGAGGCCGTCACATACACGTCCGTCGACATTGCTCTGGAAGCAGACGACGCAGATAATTATCCCACGGAATTTTTGAATTCACTTGATCTGCCAGGGTTGCTGTCGCACGTACTGCAATTTAAAATCAGCGTACCGATTTTCACGTTGCATAATATCAAACAGCCGAAGTCTTGCTACGGCACGCTGCTTGAGGTCAAAACTTTAATGGACAACGTCGTGGAGGCAACTATCTTGACGGGACTTTCTAAAGCTGTACATGTCCTTATTCCTCGTATTCCACTGATTCCAACTGAAAAGCTCTTTTAATTCAGGCGACTGCAATTCCTGATTCGATAAGCGTTTGCAATCACGACCAACAAAGCTCAGGGTCAGTCATTACAATTTTGCGGTTTGGATCTGCAAACGGATCGTTTTTCACATGAGCAACTACAAGTTGTCTGCTGCAGAGTCGGCAAGCGAGACAATCTCTATATCTCAGCAGACAATTCAACGCAAAAAGTATTGTACACCCAAATGCATTATGAAATTAAGCATGTTAGAAACGCGCCCTATTCCTCTTTTCTTTCTTTTCCACTTTATCGCACTGAGCCGCAGCAACGCGTGGCCGTGTCCAGCTATATCTTCTGTCTAGATAAAAATGTGAGTGTTTTTCGTGCGTTGTCGGGAATCTACGAATGTACTTCACCGATTGCGCTGAAATTTGGACGCAACCTTGCCGGGGCCGCGAGGAGGACTTTTTATGCCTACCTTTATAGTTATACCAATGGGACGCATGTGATGGGTAAAAACATGCCTTTTTTCTTGCATAACAACGCCATCTGCTGACAAGCTGGCCTACGGCCACTTGACCGGCAGCAAGTCGGACACACGTGCGCCCGCCGAGCCGCATGTGCTCCGCCCGACGGCCGCGCCCACCCCACGCCACCCACCCTGCAGACCCTTGAATGTGCCTCCCCCCTCCCCTCAGGGTCGGTGCAATATGGGTCGCTAGGAGAACTACAGGTAAGGAAAAAAGACACGCAACTCGTTGGCTCCACCTGAACTTGCCGCTCAGCACCTGGCTGTCACCGCTTCCGCTGGGATTCTTGGACGCGAGTGAATGCAGTTAACACCAACCCTTTCCTTCCCCCGCACAACCCACATAATGGGGCTGCCACAAAGTGTCAGCCCGGCTTGAGGAAGTCCGGTTGTGGTCACGGCGATCGCTCCGGGTCTTCTTCTTTCTCAACAAAATGAACACGACAAGCTGAGAGTAGCCGAAAGGGGCCAGCGAGAAACAGCATATCAGCGTCAAACATGACTCCGTGCTCAGCATTCACACTGCGCTCTGAAAAGCACATTCAGTTGCGTGATGGAGTTCTAAACGACGGTAGCACAACAAACATTGGATGACTGCACCATTTACATATCTTGATCTGTTTCTTTAATAAGATCAGCTCCAACGAATTCAACGATGTAATATGCGCTGCGTTACCTGACGCCGACGTCGACAAGGATTTGCAGGAAGTTGTAGCGAAGAACATGATACATGGACCTCGCGGAATATTGAATCCCAATTCCCTGTGCATGCTGGACGGAAAATGCTCCAAGAGATATCCTCGGGCTTTCGTATGCAACACAGTTACCGGAAACTACGGATATCCCCTATACCGAAGACGATCAGCGGAAGATGACGGCAAATTGGCAGCCGGTACAACTACGAACCGGTGACTTACAAGTAAATGACCATTGGGTTGTTACATATTTGCCTTTGCTTTTAAATCCATTGATATTTTTTGGCAGATTTTGAATAATTCATATTGACCCAACTGTGAAAAACTCGGCGCCTCAGTGGGATTCAAACCCACACAGTAAGGGGGAAGGTTTTAGTACAGCCAACGCTCTAACCACCCGAGCTACGATGCTCTGCCGGACGACGCGAGTTTTATCACACTTGGGTCAAATTACCCGCCCAACGTACTGCAACGTCTGGAATCCACCAAATCTGATACAGTAAGTTGACTGCCCAAACAGGATTTCCTAAGTAATTTACCTAGAATCCACCAGATGACTACCAGGCTCACGTAATTCATTGATATTTTTTAGCAGATTTTGAATAATTCATATTGACCCAAGTGTGATGAAACTCGCGTCGTCCGGCGGGGCCTCGTAGCTCGGGTGGTTAGAGCGTTGGCTGTACTAAAGCCTTCCCCCTTACTGCGTGGGTTCGAATCCCACCGAGGCGCCGAGTTTTTCACAGTTGGGTCAATATGAATTTGCTTTTAAAAGCATACAAAACGCACATAGACATGGAATACTGCAATTTCATGAAATCAATTAAATATATCTGTAAGTATCTGAATAAAGGCAACGACATGGCTGTTTTTGGCCTGCAACCCGAAAGGATAGAAGGGAATGCGGACATACAACTCGTTGAAATCGCACAGTATCGGACTGGAAGACGCGTCAGCAGCAAAGAAGCCGAGTAGCGAATTCTTTCATTCCCCATACACGAAAGAAGTCCGCAGTGTATGCCAGGCTCTTAATTTATTGGATAACAATCAACAGTGGTACGCATGTATTAATTACGCCTGCAACAAGTCCCATGCATATAAAATTCGCGCATTGCTTACATTCGTACTGACCATCTGATCCCCTTCATCTACAACAGATTTATGGGAGAAATATAAATCGCAAATGGCTGAAGACGTCTTCCGTCTTCTACTAAGACTGATTCTGACAGCACGTCCATCCAAAAGTGACATAGCCTTAGCTCTTGCGTCGTCCGGAATAGCTGCGACCTTGCTACAATGGCGGAAAAACTGCTCATTTCGCTTTGAAATTACCGTTGGACGTGCAATTCATTGACATTCCCACGTGCAACATTTCCACGGCATTCGGCAGAGGAAAAGTACTGCGAAAATGCGAACTTATTGCTTGGGCTGAATGTACAATGGCGCACAAAAAACGCTCGAGGGCCTTGATCGATCATTGCAAGTTTGGTGCGAAAACAGCAGACAATTTGGAGACGTATTGCTACCGCTTGCAGGAGACTTCAAGCAAACATTGCCTGTAATTACTCGATTGACACCAGAGGACAAAATAAATGCCTATCTGGAGTACTCTACATTGTAGCGCCACGTCCAGACGGTAAAATTTACTACAAATATGCCTGTCCAACTGCAAAACAACCGAACAGCTGAGATACTGTCACACCAATTGCTGGCTTTTGGGAATGCAACGGTGCCGGTTGATACGACTTCAAGGCGCATTTAACTACCTTCCCTACCTTCGGCGATTTAGTGTCGTCAAAAGAAGAATTGGTTGGAAAGGTATTTCCCAGTATTCAGACCAATTATACGAATCACGATTGGTCGAGCGAACGAGCGATTCTTGCGACCAAGAAGAAATATGCGTACCCTCTTAACCGTACTATTCAGTCTAAGAGTCAAAGCGAGGCAGTCACACGCATGTCCGCCGACACTGCCGGGGAGGCAGACGGGGCAGCTAATTATTCCACAGAAATTTTGAATTCTGCAGGGTTTGCTGACACGCGTACTGTAATTGAAAATCGGCGTGCCGGTCATCATGCTGCGTACTATCAAACAGCCGAAGTCTTGCAACGACACGTGACTTGCAATAAAACCATTCGGGAACAACGTACTAGGTGCCGGTATCGTTGCAGGACCTTTTAAAGGTGAACATATCCTTTCTCCTTACCTTCCACTGATTACAACTGATATGCCATTCCAATTCAGTAGACTGCATTTCCCGATTCAACTGGCAGTTGAAATAACGATCAACAAAGCTCAGGGCCAATTCTTAGTATTGTGCGGTTGGGATCTGCAAATGGATTGCTTCTCACATGGCCAACTAAATGTTGCGTGCACCAGAGTCGGCACACTAGGCAATCTTTATATTTGCGCAGACAACCTAACGACAAAAAATATTGTGTACTCACATACATTATGAAATTAAACATATTCAAAACGTGTTTCCTTCCTATTTTCTTTTTTTACATTTCATCAGACCGAGCCACCGCAGTGCGTCGCGGGGTCCAGCTAGTAGACATATAATTAGATTATTTTAGTGTATAACGAGCAAAGCCTCCGTCCTACATACTCGTGGACCGCTTTGGTCTACCCCAATTTCTTCAGGGCACGGCTTTATCACTAATAATTCGTCACAGGGTAACCTTAGTAATGTTGAAAATACATGCTAACGACTCAATTGACAACCCTCCCACTGGTCATTTCTGCTATTCTACTGTTGATTGAAACTGCTTGGACATTTTCATCGCACGGCATGACACAAAAAATTGACAGTACGTCGCGGGTACTCAAGGTATACATATATACATATATTGCCAATTAGAGCGAAAATGCGCGTCCCCGGGGATAAATGAGAAGAAGAGGCGATCTCGGGAACCATAGGTTTAATAGCCTGACGTTTCAAAAGCATACAAGCCTCCATCGTCGGAGGTGGGTTCTGTACGGCGCCTCACAGTATTTATGGGTGCTGAGCATGCGGGAGTGTTGTCGTTCTTACTGCTATTCGTGCAGGATCTACTGCGGGGGAGGAGTTAATTGCTGTCGTGCTGGTCGGTCCCTTCCTTCGTCTCCTTGTCGGGTGGGCTGTGTCGGGATGGCAACGGTCATTGACCTCGTCTGCATTGCCCGCATTTGTTGCGCCTGACCCGCATTTCTCGTAATTGTCGCCCGTTTGCCTCTGCCAGTGTGTACCTCGGTGGTTGCTGGCCCGTTGCCTATGTCTCCTTTATCGGCCTGCTGACCCCCGTCATCGGTGTTTGGGCGCGAACTGTGTTCACTTGGGCTTGTGGTCCTGACTTCCTGCCTTTGATTCCGTTGGTTGAACCGCACTCGTAGGGCCTGGTAAGCCGCCGGGAGAATCGTGCAGCGGTTGATGGAAGTTGGTACGGTGTGCCAGGCTTCGAGCGTTTCCCTGGCCGTCTTGTCGGTACCTCGACCTAGGATTTCGGCGCTCTGGAAGGCAAAAGTGTGTCCAGAGGCAGCACAATGTTCCGCCACCAGTGAGAGTTGGTCCATCCTTCTCACTGCCCTTGCGTGCTCACTCATGCGGGTTTGTAGACGTTTTCCGGTCTCTCCAGCGTAGTTCGCCTCACAGGAACTACACTGGACACGGTAGACGACATTGGCTGTTTCGCCTCGTGACAGAGGGGCCTTGGGTCTCATGACGAGACGTCTTATTGTCGCTTCAGGTCTGTGGGCGACGCCGATCCCCAGTGGTTGTAAGAGACGAGCGACTGCTTCGGATACATTCTCAATATACGGTAGCGCCCGCCACACTTTTGGTTGTTCTCTCGTTGGCCTTATAGCCTTCTTTGGTTGCCTGCTGCGTTCGATGAAACTGCGAGGCTAACCGTTGAAGATGAACATCCGCCGAAGATAATGGAGCTCGGCTATTTTGTCGGCTGCCTCGCTGCAGTGAGTTTCCGCCCTCTTGTAAAGAGTCTGCACACAGCTGCGTTTATGGCACAGCGGGTGTTTACTGTAGTAACTGAGGACCTGACGTGTGTTGGTGGCCTTTCGGTATACCGTCGTTCTTAGGCTCCCGTTGGTGTTGCGGTGGACCAGGACGTCTAGGAACGCTAACTGGTTGTTGACTTCTGCCTCCATTGTGAACTGGATGTCCGGAAAAACAGAGTTCAGGATCGTGTGAAATTCGGAGACCATCTCCCGCTTGAGGATGACGAAGGTGTCGTCCACATACCGTGCCCAAAATATTGGTCTGTGGGTTGCAAACACCAGCGTCTCTAACTCCAGGGTCTACACCTTAATGCAGACGAAGTCATGGTATCATTTGATGTTACCTCACTCTTAGCCTCAATTCCTCAGAGTCTAGCAATTGAAACTGTCGGCGATCTACTCGAGAGTCAATATGACGACGAGACCAATAAGCTTAAACGAGGGCACCTTATCCAGATGCTACATTTTTGCCTCAAGACCTATTTCACCTTTGAAGGAACGGTCTATGAACAAATCAAAGGAACTCCAATGGGTTCGCCGCTGTCTGGTTTCATTGCTGAGGCGGTTCTTCAAAAGTTAGAGACGCTGGAGACGGCTAATAAGCCAGAAATGGCCATTCCAGTCTCCCCTGTCTTTGTCGATGATTCCATTCTGCCTATATATCATGCGCCGCTGTGCGGCTGCTGGTTGGGCTCGAGAGAGAGCCCTTAAGGCACAACGGAACGAGTGAGTTCCGTATGAACGATCGGTGAGCGCCCCATAACATTGTATATTCCCGATCGAAAACCGACAGGGCAACGGGCTCGTGGCCCGGTGAGTAGAGGCGTTGACTTCTAAACCAACAGGTCGCGAGTTCGAGGCTCGGGTGTTCCACACTTCGGGCTTGGGTATGGCTGGCTGACGACGGCTAATAAGCCAGAAATGGCCATTCCAGTCTCCCTTGTCTTTGTCGATGATTCCATTCTGCCTATATATCATGCGCCGCTGTGCGGCTGCTGGTTGGGCTCGAGAGAGAGCCCTTAAGGCACAACGGAACGAGTGAGTTCCGTATGAACGATCGGTGAGCGCCCCATAACATTATATATATATATATATATATATATATATGTAGCTCAGAGGGGGTATGCATTCCGAGTTGATATAATGAAAAGTAGAATAGGTTCTTCGGAAAAAGTCGAATTGTACTCGTGAATTTTCGAGCTGGTGACACCAACCCGTCGTCAGACGAAATGAAAACGAGGGAGAAAGGTATGTTGTCACAGTAGATCAGCTGGTGTGATAGGACAGAACAGACCACTGACGTGTGAGGGGGAGGGTGGGCTCCCGAGGTTATTGTAGGTCACTGAGTGAGGGGCGGGGAAAGGGAGAGGAGGCGGAACAATTACGGCACACCGTGCTGGAGGGGGAGGGCGGGTGGTGAATCAGTTGGAATGCGGGCGGCTGTATTCGCGGTCGTTGATGCGTGATTAGGGCAGGGGGCAGTCATTCGTGAACGTAGACCCTCGTAATGGGCATCTAAATCAACGTGGCGGTTGATACTACCCGCATCGGAGTACCAAGCCTCGAGAAATTTCCTCGCTCGCTTTGTGTTAGCCATGGCGACGACCTCAGTGCCATCCCAATTGAATCGGTGGTCGTACTCGAGTGCATGGGCAAAGACAAGGGACAGTGGGTCTCGCCGACGGATAGCTAGTTTGTGTTCGTTGATACGAGTGCCCAGGCATCGACCTGTATGGCCAACATACACACAAGAGCAATTAGCACACGGGATACGATAAATTACATTCGTTTGTTGCTCTTTGGGGATGGGATCCTTCACTCGAGATATTGCTGCGCGTAGTGAAGATGCCGGTTTGTGGGTAACGTGAATACCCAAGCGGCTGAACTGCCGAGCGATTATTTCGGAAGTTCCACGCATATATGGCAAGGAGTAGAATTTTCGCGTCACAATCTCTCCGTTGGGGGTGGGGTCTTGCGACTGTGTCTGGTGCCTGAGACAGTTCTTTACAAAACTGATCGGATATACGTTAGAGCGGAATAACCGATACAGGTGAGCAAGCTCTTTGTTCAGGAGATCGTTGCTGTTACAATAACGGTAGGCCCGGTGGAACAGAGTTCGGACGCAGCTTCTTTTGTGAGCTGCGGGGTGGTTGCTTCCATAGTTGAGGATAATCTCAGAGTTAGAGTCTTTCCTATGGACGCTTGTTGCCAAGGCACCATCGCTCAACTTCTGTATTCTCACGTCCAGAAACGGCAAACTGTCTCCAATTGCCGAAGTCGGCCAAGTCGGCCAAGTCATAATAGCAGCGAGGAGGGACGACAGAGAATGCGGGTAGATTGATACATCACTGTTTCGGGCTTATTCTGCCTTCATTCAGTCAATCATAACCCTGACCACCAGCAGCTGAGATCAGAAACACAAACATGCGCACAGACGCACAGACGCACCTGGCGCAGTCGGTCCACCACTGAGGCCTACCAGATGGGTCATAAGCACTTCATCGAACCGAAGTTCATCACATACGGAGCTTGTTTGCTTTGTGAAGCCAACAGATCGGTGTGCGTCCATTCCTGATTGATAAATACCCGATCTGCAGCGACAGAGAAGGACAGGTGGCGAGGCACTGATGAACTTCAGTTCGATGAAGTGCTTATGACCCATCTGGTAGGCCTCAGTGGTGGACCGACTGCGCCAGGTGCGTCTGTGCGTCTGTGCGCATGTTTGTGTTTCTGATCTCAGCTGCTGGTGGTCAGGGTTATGATTGACTGAATGAAGTCAGAATACGCCCGAAACAGTGCTGTATCAATCTACCCGCATTTTCTGTCATCCGTCCTCGCTGCTTGTATGCTTTTGAAACGTCAGGACAGTAAAACAAGGGTTCCCGAGTTCGCCTTTTCTTCTCATTTATGTCCGGGGACGCGCATCTTCGCTTCTATTAGCAATATATATATATATATATATATATATATATATATATATATGAAATTTCGGTTCTGACCCTAAAAAAGTCATGTCACGGAGACTTAACTCCATGTCCTGCACTGAGTAATTTCTGAAATTATTCACTTGATATATATATGTTCTCGCCTATTAGTTCTCGGTGTGGCAAAACAACCTACTATTCAGTTCAGTTCAGTTCAGTTTATTTGAGGGAAATATAGGTGTTAAACCTTTGAACTCCCTTTTTGTTACAAGGAGGCGAACAATTAAAAAAAAAAAATTTTGAAAATTGAAACATCAAACGGCTACAGAGTTTCTTCAGATTGGCAACGTTTTGTAAGCCAGACAGATAAACGAATTGTTCCAAAAGTTAAAAACATTAACGTTACTAAAAGTGCTGTACAGTAGTCTGTCGAGGGATAGTTGGTGCTATCTCAGTTTCGGAGGGAGACGAATTGAATGCCAACACACATTTAACAGACATGGGACAATATTAAAAAAACAAACGTTACTGAAATATAGGAAGTAATATAACAACATTACTAAACTGTTCGACGAAATGCTAGACAATCTGTCAGGTGGCATTGTGACGATTGGTGGCAATCTGGTCCAAGTTGCGCTTAAAAGCCTCGACGGAGGTGGACATGACGACACCTGCAGGCAGAGCATTCCAGGCCTCGATCACTCTGTTTGAAAAGAAGAACTTCCGAGTGTCCTCGATCACTCTGTTTGAAAAGAAGAACTTCCGAGTGTCCAGCTTGGCGCCAGTTACGCGTAGTTTAAGTGGATGACCTCGGAGGTTCGTTGTGGTCGCTAACTCAAAGAAATCAGTAGGTACGAGACAGCAGTCCTGGCCGCGCAGTAGACGGAATGTTTGTATAAGGTCGCCTCTTAGCTGTCTGTAACTCAGTGGAAAGAGACCGAGATTGGACAATCGGGTTTCATAGGGTAGTGAACCCTGTCCACCTACGAGTTTGGTTGCCCGCCTCTGAACTTTCTCGAGGATGCTGAGATCTTTAGAGGTCCACGGTTTCCACGCCTGAATGGCGAACTCTAGCTGTGGTCGTACGAAAGTCCGAAAGACTTTAACGAAGCAGTCCTCATCGAAGGTAGAGAAAGCTCTCTTGACAAGATAAAGGACTGACATCGCAGACTTGGCTACCTTGGAGCAGTGAAGCGACGGTTTTAGAGAAGCCGTTACCCACACCCCCAAGTCTTTCTGGGCGTCTACCTCCTGCAATGGTACGCCGTTTAGGTGGTAAACCCTCCGGTTCAGAGATCGTGTCCTGCCGACTCGCATGACATTACACTTAGTCACATTAAACGGCAACAGCCAGTCCTGTGACCACTTCTCGAGTCGGGTCAGGTCTGCCTGCAAGCGCTCTTCGTCAAATTCAGTTCGGATGACGCTCCAAAGTTTAACATCATCAGCGAACATGGCGACATCACAATTCAGTTCGCTGACGCAGTCGTTGACGTATATAATGAATAGGGTAGGACCAAGAACGGAGCCTTGTGGAACACCGCTTTCAACCGCTACCTCCGCCGACTGCCTGTCACCGACGTGGACGATTTGAGAGCGACCGATCAAGAAACTTTGTATCCACCTCAGGAGATTACCCCTCAGGCCTGTTCGGTTTAGTTTGTACAGGAGACGCTGATGGGGTACACTGTCGAATGCTTTCTTAAAGTCGACGTAGACTGCGTGCACTGCATTGCTGCCATCGACTGCCCGGGTCCAGCGATCTAAACAATATAGTAGATTCGTCACGCATGATCTGCCTCTACGAAATCCGTGCTGGGCATCGCATAGCAGATTATGCTCTTCTAGGAAGTGCATTATTTCTCGCTTTACTATTTTCTCCATAATTTTGCAGCAAATTGAAGTAAGGCTGATTGGTCTGTAGTTGTTTGCTAAGACCTTGCTGCCGCCTTTATAAATTGGCGTGATCCGCGCTGATTTCCAATCGGAGGGCAAATAGCCTGCTTCGAACGAAGCTTCGAAGAGCATGGACAGCGGTTTGGATAGTTCTCCAGCAAGTTCCTTCAACAATTTGGGCGGTATGTCATCCGGCCCAGGTGATTTAGACTCATTCAACTTCAACAGTTCTTTGCGAACAATAGCTTCGGCGAAAGAGGCGTGCTCAATCGTTGGCCCGTCCACTATGTCGCAGTCGGGAGGGAGAAATGCGCTTTCCTTCGNATGGTTGACCCTGGAAGCTAACAGCTGACACCCACCACAAAGCCTATTTGCGTATGGCTCGCCCGTATAATCCATATAATTTTGTGGGAGGGCTGGAGACCGTGCCGAGGTGGCCGAGCGGTCTGGGCTGATGAGCGGACTCTTGAAGGTCGCGAGATCGACTCCGCATGGAGGCGTATTTTGAGCAGCAGCGCACATGGTCGTAGTGCTTTCCTAAATTCTTTAAAAAGGGAAATCTTCGGGAAAGAATTTCAGATGTGACCGTTTTCTAGTGGTCTGTCGAAATAACTTGAGAGAGGAGGGTCTGACGAGCGTTTTAACTAATTTTACGTTTGAAAGTTGCTAACGATCTGACTATAAACCGCGCAACCAGCAGAAATAATAATAAGAATAAATCGACTATTGCGGAGTTCTGTGGCACGGAACGCCAGAAATTGGCAGAACAGAATTTTCACAGCTGAATTCGCTCCACTTTTCCCGAAAACAGTGATATTTCTCATATTTGCCTTCACCTGATTTACACGCACACAAAATCCAATTACTAGAAAGGAATTATTTTACACCTTTATTGTTTGTATTTATGTTCATTTACGACAGTTCGACCGTCGCATCCGATGATGCCCACCATGTGCTCCACAGCAAGGTGTAGCAGGCACAGTGCCTTGCGCGTGTATTAGTTTATAATGAGAGTAAACTTGCGCAGCATCTACCGCACTCCTTCCTTCCCCCCCCCCCACCTGAGCCCCGCGTCAAGGAATAGTCAAAGAGACCGGGGGTGGGGGAGAACGCAGCTGGACGGCGCGGCCGAACCCGCACCTTGGTGCTCCACTCCACATCCCCTGGTCCACACAGCAACTGGCCGGGATTTTAACCAGCAAAAACAACACCACGACGGGTTAAAAGGAGATTGATGACAGAGCAGCCACCTGTATACCCAGCGGGAGCGCCAGTGCGTCCACCGTCAGGGAACCAGGTATCGAAGAACTGTCAGCGCATGCCAGGCTGCGAGGGCCATGTCTTTCTGGGCATGACATAGCAAACGCTTGCAGAGCTTGAAGAAGGAGACAAGATCGTTGGGACAAGAGCTTTATTAGCCTGACATTTCGGATTCCTGCTCGAATTCACCATCAGAGACAAAAGCAGATACGGGTGGTTGATGCACAAGGGGCTGCGGTATTTATAGGATGAAGTGGCCATGCTACCTTCATCCGGGATCGTCAGGTTAATAAAGCTCTTGTCCCAGCGATCGTGTCTCCTTCTTCATGACTACTTCCTGGGACTCGTTTCTTCGTTCCTATTAGCTTGCAAAGGTTTTGGCTGTGCATAAATATGGGTTTTCGACCTGTGCACTTCGATACCGTAAAAAATTGTCCCGATATCAAAAAATGTCAGATTTCGCCCGAATCAGGCCTTTCTTTCCGCTATAAAAGAGAAGTTAAATAAAGGCCACTGTAATAAGTAGCTTTCTGCACCCTAGATCAATTTAGTAGACACACATAAAAACACCAAACATTCAGGATTCTACATACCGAAATTTCAATTACGGCATTTCATGAGTTACACCATTTACTATAAGTAGAATGTCGTACATTAAGGCCTGAAAACCGTTCTCCTGTATGGTAAAACAAACTGACGCAAGTAAACATCGGTGAAGAAAAGTTAATACTTACATTTATACTACTACCAATACTACTACTACTACTACTACTACTACTACTAATACCGGTTTTAGCACTCCGATTACTATTAATATCACTGCCACTGCTGCTGAGAATTTCGTTCCAATTACTGTTTAGCTGAAATCATCCCATTGGGACTTCGTAATCCCCATTTTTTGTATAACCCCGAAATAAAAACAAGAATACGAGAAGAAGCGAGGAAAAATATAATTAAATTTTGGGGAGACGGGGGGGGGGAGAGCGGAGGGCGATAAATGATTTAGATAGAGATTCTGCGAAATGGCATCCAGATTTGCGATGCGGAGGAAGAAAAAAATAAAAAAAAACTCATCAATGTCAACAAAAATGACAAGTTGATTGAAATAATTAGCGATGATTAAGGCTAGGAAGGTCTAAGTTAAAAAGGTCAAATTTGAGGCCGCGCGTTCAAACAATGTAACATGTTCCGATTTTCTTCGGTTCCATTCTATAACATTGGATTGCAATCCGACTGTTGTTGTATTTGAGCGAAACTCCCAACCGAAATTGTTTTGGTGTGCGCTGACTGGCTGTCAGAAAGACGACTGTGTAGAGTGCCATATCAAATTCCGGTGAGGTACCGACCAGAAAACGATCAAAGTCCTTCAGGAAGATTTCGTTCCATCGAAAGGCCACGGTGTAGAGGGCGCTGATCGGATTCCTACTCTGAAAACGCAGAGGGAGCATTAGCGGACGGTGAAGATTGTAAACAGGTCGCTGGCGAAATCGCAAGTCTGTGACAATTCTGCCACAACATACGCACCTGTTTACTGTGACCCAGATAATTGATTTCGCCGCTTTTCTCCCGAAGGTAAAAAGTCAGCCAGTAATGCAAACCGAAGACCTTTTTCCCCCTTCTCTCGCCTAGAAAGACGTGCTCGAAGCCACATGAATTTTCACGCCTGTGAGAAATGGAAATTAGTTAATAAATACACTACTAACTATTATATCAGCAAACATGTTTACTGCATTATTAGTCAAACAGTGGGCGTCCGTTCAAGAAGCGACGATTGACTCACTTTCCGCGTTTATATGGTGAAAACCAAAGAGTTCGTAGAAAGCTCTTGAAAGAGTTTTGGTCCGATGGTGCTAACTGTCGTTCTACCAGAAAAAGTTTTGCTTCCATCATTACGTCCGTTCGAATAACGCTTTCTAGGAAGGCTTCCTGAAGGCGTTCTTTTTCGGGATTATATCCATCTTCATCAAGAAGACTGGGAAGGAAGCAGTCCTTCAGCGCAATGAAACCTGGAAATAAACATGATGAAGTCGTCACAAACCTGGAGGTTCGGGGTAGTTATTTTGTCATGTATTTTGGGGTCTGTAGACCCCGGCTGTAGGGAGGGGTGTGTTCAGTGAGGGGATGCGCCATGTTGGAACGATAGGTCGTTTCATGAGCACAGTGCACAAGGCGGTTACTCTGTACAGCCCTTAAATGTTACCAAGTTCTCCCCCGTAGCTTCCTGAAACAAACTCTGTCTAGCTGTCACATACTACTGACCGAAGCAACTTGTCAAATGAACCGCATGAAGATACCTGGGGTATGTACTTCCATAGGACTAGGCATTTTGTCTGTCCCAATCCCTTCAGAGTATTACTGCGAGAAAGCTGAATACAGCAAGAAAACGTGTAATAAAGCAAGTTTCATACTGCGGATATGCATGGGTGTTTTTGACAGATTTTGAAGGATCCAATATTATTCACCTGTGAATTACTTGACGAACTCGGTGGGATTCGAACCCATGACAGGAAGAGGAAGGCTTCCGCCTAGGCAACGCTCTGGCCACCTGAGCTACCAGTTCTCACCTATTAATCTACTATACCCGGTAGTCATCTGGCGGATTTAAAATTGATTACTTAGAAAATCCTGCTTCGACAGTCAACTTACTGTATCAGATCTGGTGGATTCCATACGCTGGAGAAAAACACTTGCACTCTGAAGGTTTTAATCTTAAACTTTAGAAAAAATAAGTATAATGAAGCGACAAAAATGTGATGCTCACTTCTGTACGTTGGAGTTGAGTTCAGACGCGCCTCGTCAACAAAAGTGAATAGTGGTTTGGGCGCTCTGTCCGGGATCTCGCGCGACCCCTGAATGGGACCTGTAATTTAATATTCTCTCCAGTAACAGTGGGACAGTGCGTTGTCTCAACCATTTAAAATAATAGCAGGTAGTCATTAGCCTTTTATTTAATGTGTACTTTAGCAAGCAGGTTGATCGAAAGTGAAAAAAGTGTGAAATTAACAACCAGAACGAATGCAGCCAGACTGATGAAATTGCTGATATCCTCTGCGCGTGTGATCAGAGTAACCTGGAGGTCATTTGCATATTTTCACGGATTCAACACTCAAAATATTTTTATCAGTTTGCTACCGAGGACGGAGGGGGGGGAGAAGTCAAGTGCTCTTTTTACTAAAAGCGATGAGTTAATGAAAGTGACGACTATAGACTTCACCCCCGGTTCGCCGCCTCCCACCACAACCTTTCCGAAATGAAGCTTTCGTGGCAGTCGGCTCTCGCGATCCTCAACGCAGCCGCTCACCCCTAGTCCGCCCCCCTCACTTGATTGCTTGATCCAAGAATGTCTTAACACCTGCGTGGTGAGGGTTCAAGACCAATCGACGCTGCGTCGCCTGCTGATTGGCTACTGGCAGACAAGGCCAGGCGCACGCACGCACTTGGCGACCGGGCAAAAACCGAACGGTTGGCCCTCGGTTGAAGAGGACGCTTGAATTCGTCACCCACCCAAACCGCGTGTACGAACTTTCGCAAACAAACGCCGACTCCCTGACTTATAATCTGGGCATCTTCGAGTCGTCCATAACCGCACCTCGAGAGATCCTTACCGGTTTTCTTTCATGCACTGCAGTCGGTTAGTTCGGAGGCTGGAGGCGAGATCACGAGAAAAATGCACCACTGTGCAAGGCTTATCCTTCGAGTGCTCAGAAGTCTGTTTTCCCTCTCTAGCACTGAATGGTTGTTATTCACAGTTTTCAGCATCACGCTTGAGGTCTACATCAGGCAGCTCAACAAAATATGCTCTCTTGATTGTTGTCTAGGTGTCCCATTCCAAGAAGAGGCCCAAAGCAATTTACAGTGAGTGACCGATCTCATGAAATATTGGCCGAAATTCTGAAATGCGTTTTCGATAAGGAAGGATTTTTTGGGTGGGGTTGTAATGTTGATTATTTGGCGGCATAAATCTATAAAGTTTCGGACTTCCCGGGGTGCCTGCTTTTGAATGCACTTCTTTCTAACCTCCTGAGGAAGCTACACTCGGTAAACATCAACTACTTAAGTAGCATGTATTTGTCACATTAATTTTCGATGGTCTTATAAATTCAAATATATTTTATACAAAACATGCACAAAAGTATGGCTTCTTTTACTCGTTTGGTAGAAAATAACAGTGCCTTTATAGTTAATACCCTAGAAAAGGTTATCGTTCGGTTTTAAAAAGATTCTGATTATGAAATTTTTAAGACCGTGTGATGTCCCTTCATACTTAATCACACATGTCCGTTTACCAGTGCTACTCATGGAATGCACAACATAGTTCGCGTCCACTGCAAGCTTTTATGAGCTCTACATGGTATATTTTTAAAGATTTAGAGGGATACATCAGTTTCCTTACGCAGAAATTATGCACATTGTAGAATGAAATCAGTAAACGCTAATGCAACGTCTGATCTGTCTTAAAATTATTCGGTAATCGGGAACCTTTTTCAAAACCTAAATATACACTTTCTTCGGATCTGAAATGAAAAGACAATGTGATTTTCTACCAAACCAATACAATAAAGCATATTTTTATGCAGATTTTCCATAAAATATGTTTGAATTTAGAAGATTTTCGGAAACTAGTGTAAAAAATGCACGCATCGATTAAAGACGCCCGAATGCCGCCCTGGACTTCACGTCTTGCAATAAGGATATTGTTACTGTCCCAACCTCCCCGATGTTTTCTCGACAAGGTTCGATTCCGGTGACCTAAACAGGACCCGCCGGCAATATATAATGCTCCACGTGAAATTATTTCCGAGCCAGTAGGTTGTCATTTGAATGCCTCGACAGTCATTCGTGGTTCTCTCAGGGAAGCCAAATTACCTGGTAACATGCAACGATAAGACTTCCAGCAGACTTAGTCTCGGATGAGAAAGCTGTGGATCCCAAGGGAGAAAAGTGTTCATTATTAGTGTTTTAAGCGAACCCTGGTATACCGGGAAATCACGTCAGTAGGCACACATGTAGACTTATCCGAATAGGCAGATATTACTCAGGCAATTTCAGTAGCAAGCCCAAATACGAAAGCTTGGATAAGAGTATTTTTGAGACTGACGAAGAACTGGAATTTTGAGCCTAATTTGAAAATCTAGGTTGCGGCGGTTAACTGAATTCCACAGAAGCATTACTACCAACAGTATCAAAAGCTCGGAATTCTAGCGGCTTACCTTGCAAGTTCAGGACAATATGCTGAGGAATATTCAAGCGATTCTTGTCCTTTATCCACAGCTGCGTCAGAAGCTTTTCTAACTCCGGATATCTACAAGTTTTAGGAAAGTGATGAGCCCTCTGATTACGCTTACACCCTAGGCCATTAGGTGCTTTTGCTATAATCGCAAAAACACCTACTACTGCTTTACTTGCAAGTGTCAACGTGTTACTGATGCTTGGAGCCGTCGAGGGGCATGACTAGTTTCCGACTGAAAACTTACAAACAACGTCTACTTTGGTAAATAAAGTAGGCAGTTCTCAATAATAAACTAACCACATCAAAAAGCGGGCATCGCAACTTACCTTCGTGGATCGGCTATTACAAGTAAACAGGGTCGATTCGTAATCAGTCAGTCGGCAGGCGCACGAAAACTCCTGCTAGGCGTCACCCTTGACTATGACCCAGTGCACCGACTTGAACATTAACATTCACTGGCTCAACCGAAGGGCGCAGCACGTCCGCGCCGACAGAGTCTTGTTTGCGGTATTCTAGTCCTTGATGCAGACTAGGGGGGGCGGGGGCGGCAGAACGACCTTCGCGGACGAAAATGTCCACCGGTAGGGTGGGCGCAGGCACGGTAACTTACGTGTGAAGTAGTTTTTAATCATGGTGGACTTGTACAGCATCTACTGCGCTCCCTCCTCCCTCATCCAGCTGGGCCCAGCGTCAAGAAGACCAGAGACAGGATCAAACACAGTGACTGACAAAGCTAAACAACCGCCCTAAGCGTGGCACACTCGCCTTTTTCGTGCACGGTGGCTGAGGGTCTCACCAGGATAACAGAGGGACGGCTCGGATTCCACTCGAGTAGGAGTGTCATAGAGGCGTCATTAAGAAGGAGTCATCGCAGCCCGACCCCAGGACAGGCTAGAGCTATCCCGTTAGCGGGGCAAGGTCCGCAGAATCGACCTCACTCTCTCTTCCCCCTTCCAGGCACCAGTTCACTCTCCGAGCCGGTTAGCCATCTAATGCGGGGATTGGGCGTAGACGGCTGATGCTGCGTAAGCCTGTGCCAAGGCGTGCCGCCTTATTCCTCACGTAATGAATGTTCCAGCCTCTGCACAACGGATAATCTGCCTGAGTGCTGCTGCCTGTTTTGGGAAGCTAGGAAGAGTATACTCTGTGTATATTTTCCAAAACAAACACATGCTTTCTTTGTGCCTAAATGTGGACGTCTGCCGTCTCTCATAAAATATATTAGCACACAGGGCCTGTGTTGCCTACTTTAAAGGTAGCATTATTAAACGTGCAGATGGTTGACTCCGTGAACCATCATTCCAGTCTCTGGCGCATTCTCAACAGCACTAACTCTTCCAACAGTATACTACACCACACCGGTAAAAACAGAAGGACATATTCCCCATAAAGGGGATGTAATAAAAAAGTATATTGCAGTATTTTAAGTAAGTTTGGACCAAATTACTGAGAGTATAGGAAAGCGATGTCAAATGGTCCTGTTTCTTCACCAGTTGGGTTAGCTTTACAAGATGGAGGGACGCTCAAGCGACCGTTAGCATTATTTATCCCTGAACTAGGTCAGAACCCGCGCCGCATCGGTTACTCTTATCCTCCTACAAAATGTTAATTATACTTGATTTTCCAAATTCTCCGTTACACCCACGCATTAGTCGTCGCGATAAACTGGGAATAGTAGATCGCTGGAACAAGATGTTTATTCGCCTGATGTTTTGGATTCATGCTCGAACCCATCATCAAAGACAGTGTCAGATGCTGGTAATTCATGCACCAGTCGGAAATCTCAGATCCGTCTACGTGAGCGCAAACTGGCAACTCGAAGGCTAGACCCAAACTCACAGTTTTCAAAATCCATTGGAGAAAATGGCCATAGTGTTGACTCCCTAGGAGCAATTACCTAAAGCCAGGGCACCTCAAGGAGAGAACGCCTCGCACTTGAGGCTTGATACTCAGATGCCAACTCTATCAACAGACACCTGGACTTTCCTGCGGCCTTGAGGTCCTACGCCATTACATGCGCCATAACCAAGACAGGACGGTCACACAGGGCTTAAAAGTACCAAGCAAATACAGCCTATCGACTAAATCCCCCCCGGCAGGAGGCTGTCAGGATTCCCAAACAAATTTCAGAAGGCCAAGGTAGTGGAAGGAGGAAAAATCGATCTGCTCAGGGTCAACTAGTTCGGCTCTCGATTTCAAATTCTGGCCGAGCATCTGCATAAAATGCTTTGAGAATGGAGAGCCGACCAAGCCCTCCGAAACGTCAGCCATACAATTCCCCTGATCCAGTGAGACCTTTACATTTCTCAAGGTTTGATGTTTTCTAACACATTGCTACCAATTGCCAGGACGGAAGCACTCAGACAGATTACCCGTTATGCACGTGTCCCGAGGCTAGAACATGCATTATAAGATGAGAGAGTGCCCCTGAGCTTCAATAAAAAAACATTTGAGTTCCATAACAATAAGAGGCATCTTCCAAATTGGCAGACATGATAAGACACTCACCTGTTCCTAGCGCAGTTGGAACCATTAATACAGAAAAGGGTGATTATCACAAGAGTAAAAGGGAAAAGGAATGATGATGATGATGATGTCCGCATACTGCAGGAGAGAGTCCTTCTGGCTCAGGCTTCCGGCACGGTTCCGATGCCAACAAAGCGTGTCTGGTCAGCCAGCTGATTGACTGTTACCTGCCTTGTTTACAATGGTCTGTCACTGCATACACCGGTTCCACCAATTAGGCCCAGTTGTCATCCAGCCAGTGAGAGGCCAGTACACCACCTCGAAAAATCACCGTGCACTTATTTGGACCGATTAAACGGTTGTGTCGTGACCTGACGTGTTCGGTGCCAGGGGATATATTTATACGCGTGGCTCAAGGAGACAATCTTTATTAGTTTTGAAGGCCCACTGCCTCCACACTCATTCCCTGGCTCTTTGATCTAGACTTACTAAAGGGACACAACGGTCGTGTGAGGCGGGAGATAGGCTAGGTGCAGCGAAAACCGGTCCATTTTAAACAGATCCCCGTGCGTGTCGCGCGCTAGACCTCGTCATTTGCGAAGGCCGAACTATCGGCTGGGTCGGAGCAACTTTCGCGCCCATGTCTGTGATTGGCTGGCGATAAAGGCTAAGAAGTGCCGGTACATTATGACAGAGCGTTTATGTTACGTTTATACTACTTACACTTGGTGAGTAACCGTTAATAATTATTCTTAATCGACTAGCTGACATCAGGAGACGGTCGTTTTTAACTTTGAAGGTCCACTGCGTTCACACTCATACCCTGACTCTTTCCAAGAGGACAGGACGGTTGTGTGAGGCGGGATGTGGGGTAGGTTCGGCAAAAAGGGTCCATTTTAAACTAATACCCGCGTATGTCGCGTGCCAGGCCTCGTCGTTTCCCATGGCTGAACTGTCGGCTGAGTCGGAGCAGGGTTCGTGTCGATGTCTATGATTGATTGGTGAGAAAAGCTAAAAAGTGCCGGCATGCTAGGGCAGAACACCTGTGCGTAAGGCTGAAGAGGTCGTATAACCGCGCTCTCTACGTGAAAGTACGCGAGTAATCAGTTGCTAGTGAATGAATTGAAAGTGACGGTGACTCCACAATACTCCAAACATACGCTTTTCCCAGATGACGCAACACGTGTTTCGCTGGCGTCTCTGCTGTAGGGTGAAACAACCTCGAGATATTCGTTTCATGCGACTAGTATCACTTTTGTCGCTTTTTAGATTTCCTCAGAAATTATCTATGAACTTGGAGTAGATCAGTTTATTCAGGGTCTATAGGCTCAGACCGAGAACTGTATGTATGAATATTTGGGCCAAAGTCCTTCAGCGCAAGCACGGACATCTTGGACAAATTGCCCGTGAGAACGCAAGACGAGTGAGCGTCTTTTAATTCAAAAAAGTTCACATCGCAATCTACGGCGTCCTTAACATCATGCCCATCTGCAGGCTTTCAGTTTCCGTTTGGGCATACGTAGAAAACCTCATTTGGGGTCGTTTGGAGCTAAATACACTAGTCGCTCATCTGAATATCACAGACCCCGTCCCAGAGATCAGCGATGTAACATTGAGGGAACAAAGGCGGCACGTAGCGAACACTGAGTGGAGCGGGTCCCTAGCGAGAGCGCTCGCAGTTCCATGGGGCAGAGAGCCAGGTCTGACTGCTTTGCTGAATCCCAGAATCATACAGGGCTGGAGCATGACACTACACTGCTGGCCAACTAACCGCGCAGTCAAATTAACTGAGCCTTGCCTTCTCAAGACACCGACAATAAATCGATTTCTTTGGGTCGATTTCCTTTCTAAAAAACATGCTTAATGATTACAGGAGAACCCTGAGAGACTAACCCACCACAAAAACCAGTAATTGGAGAGAACTTGTTTGGCAGCATAGAGAAGCCATGAAATGTAGCTGTCACTGATGGATTATGAACAGTATTAGATCTTTTTGGGCAGTCGTGGTTATTTAGCCCCACCTGGAGTAAACGAACCCCAGACGCCTGTAATACGGAACAAGTCGTAGTGGGGGTTTTTACAGGTGGGGCCGGGGAACGTACAGGCGACGAGCCCAAGTAGTTGTATGCAAAAGAAAGGCTATTGGGAATGCGCGGTTGTACTTTGAGTGGTTGAGAAGTAGTTGCCCTAATCCCTAACTCTAACTCGAGCCCATAACTCTAACCCCTTATTCTAAACCCCAACCGCTAACTCTAGCCTTTAACCATAACCCCCAACCCTAACCACTGACCATAACCCCTAACGCCAACACCGACGGTATTGTGTCCATCAGGTGGGGCTACATAACCGCATCTCACCATCTTCTCTCGCAAGGATAAACACTTCCTTTGTCTCTTCAGTCGTTTTTTGTCTTTTATAGTTTCTCCGTCTGGCTGATAGTGATGATCCGGCCAAGTTGTTGGAACTTATGTGCAAATACTGGCACATGAAGGATGAGCGAGCACTCACCCTGGTCCTCTCGCTCATCACGAATCCCTCGGAAGGATTTCCTGAAGATGTGGAGGAGGTGAGAATGTGCCGCCTTTTCGCAAAACAATTCTAATGTATACAGCTGTCAAGTGTTCAAGTGGTTTTACTGATGTAAAGTGGAGTTCACATCGAGAATCTGCCTTATGAAGCCATATTCATGACATTTCTGTAGACACGGTGACATGTTCCATCAGTTAGGAAGTCGAAGACTGAAAAAAGATCTTGGAGAATCTGCTAGATTTTAGGGCAGCGATACGATTTTTTAATTTGTTTTTTTGCAGTTTACTGAAATTTTCGTTTTTAAATTTCCTCAGAAATCATCTACGAACTTGGCGTAGATCAGTTTATTCAATGCCTATAGGCTCAAACCGAGAATTTTATGCATGAATATTTGGGCTGAAGTCCCTCAGGCATAGCAGGTAACCGCGTTATATTCATTAACTGCCCACAGGCAGCTAGTAGTATACTCTAGGGTAAGGTGATACCATACTAACAGCACAGGTACTAGTCAAAAGCCCATTCACGTATGTTTCGCCCATATTCTGCCGCCGCATGGCGCAGATGCGAGGGGTTCGGCTCGTCAGCAGTCATTCAGTGAGTCGTCAGTAGCTGCGTCATGCAGCGGTAGAATATCGGTGAAACACGCGTGTATGGGCTTTTGCCTAGTAACTGCGCTGTTAATATGGTATCACCTTACCCTAAAGTATCACTAGTCATATCGTGTGTTTGATTCTTACCAAGGTCGTCGAGTTTTTCACACTTTGATCAGCTGACTGTATTGGGCATCTTCAAAGTACGCATAACGTTTTTTTTCAAAAAAATTTGATTTTCGTGGATTTCAAGTTCCATTAAAGTTTCGCCTCTGACCATCAAAGACGTCTCCCAAACGTTTTACTGTGTATTCCCTGATAAATGTAGGGTGTTGTTAGTTTGGTAAAGCCGAAAGTGCGCGGTTTTAACTTCTGCAAGTCTAAATTCTGTGTATAGAATAAAAATTTACGGGTGAATGGTAATCATTTGGAAGCCGAAAAAAGGGTACATCCGTTATCTCCTCTAGAGTAAAGTGATAATTCCAGTAAATCATGTCCAAACGTTCTTGTACAGTGCTTTCTACATTTTGGCCAGTTGCATTACCTTTTCTTTAAGTACTACGCATAATGGCGCTTATTTAATGTACTTACTTGAGTTTTGACTAATTCGATGATACCTACACCTAACAACTGAAAGCCTCCCTAAAAACGCCGGCTGACTTCAAAAACCTTTGGTGGGACTGACTTAAAACTGGCTTTGGCTTTGATTCGAAGTGTTTAGGTGAAATGATGATGAAAGAACGCAAAATCCAGGGTATGAAATCAATTACTTCCTGGACAGCACTTTTCCATTGTTGCGACAACATCAGATTTTCAGAACCGTTTGAGCATGAGTACCTGTTAGTAGAATGACATTCATGCAATATTAGTGCACTGGGACATATCTCTGATTACCTTCCTATTTCTGTATTTCCCAGTTTGCTGCCTTAGATGTTAGAAGCGACTTAGTTGAAAAGATAGTCAGGTTGCCCACATTTTCTTACAGTTTCTTCATGTCGTCAGGGCTGCTGATTATTTCCCAGATATGTGCATAGATGATAATCACTGCAGCCTCACGGCCATTCAGGCGCTATCATGTCAAAAATAGCTTCTGCAACCCAGGCGAAAGGAGGCCCGGTATCGACTGAGTGTAGAGATCCATGCTTTTTATTACTTCAACATGACTACTTAATTGAGTTAAATGGGCATTTTATGTTGAATTTATGTTGTCGGATAGCTTACGAAAAGGACTGAGTGTAGGGTTAAGGTTAATGTTAAGTTTAGGGTCAGGGATGGGTTAAAGAGTTAGGGTAGGGCTAAGTTTGCCCGCCGCATAATGTCTTATCTTAGCCGGCTTCCTCTGGCCATTTGCAATTATTTGTCTTCCGCCCGTTTAATCGCACAATTCACACCTTTCAAACCGCACAATTTGCTCCGGCGCCTCGCTGTAGCAGTAAAACAAGCATTTAGCCGACATGAAAGTTTTCTCGCCGTTTTCTGCAAACTCCGTTAACCGTCGCGCCCATCTACCCTGCTGATAAAACTCTTACGAACACCCTTCCCTATTATAGGAGTCCACGGGCCTACATATACTATCCTCGCCGAAAGCGTTTTATCTGTCCAACATGGCGCAATAGATCCCGCACTCAGATTTTTTGTATAAAAACGCGGATGGGGCATCCTATCGAAAGCCTTCCTGATGTCAAAGTCAAATAGCGCCTGCGGGATAGGTCAGATCTATTACTCTCATTCAGTTTTCTTGAGGGGAAATAACAAGCCTAAGATATTAATGACCGGCACAAAGACTAAAATGGGACCTACCCAGATTTAAAAACATTAAGTACCCCGTCATATGGTGTTAAATGACTCTCCATAAGCTGCGGGTTAAAGTAACTGGGAGGAAATTCTCTGTCTCACACCTCTATCCACCCTCTTGTATCGGTTGCTGAAGACAGTCATGAGGCCGAAAGACCCGCTGCCACGTCAGGAAACGTCTGTAGTCGTTTACCGTATCTGGCGTAGTTGCGGACAGAGCAACTACTTCGGAGAAACTGGGAGATTACTCAAATTGTCGAGCACGCAGCAGCAGTGGGGCGGAGAGACGCTAGCTCTCAGGTGACGGCTCATTCTACGGGACCCGGCCATATTTTCAAGTTTCAAAAGGTCGAAATCCTCGTAAGAGCTGACAGCCGCGTGAGCGGCGAACTGCTAGAATCATAGTTTTCCGATGCGCTGTCCATCAACAAGCTGAATGACCTTCTGGTACCAAATCCGGTGCTCAGACACTCCCTGCGCAGAAAAATCAGTCACGCGGGGTGGGCGCGGACGAGCGACAATCCGAGTAACAGCGAACCAAATTACCGAGTAATCATCACGTCAACATTCAACACGGATGATGAAATTGCGGCAATTAACGACTCGGACGCGGACTGACGAGCCATCATTGCCTTAATTACGAACCGCGTCGGTGATCGCGGAGCTGTTAATTGTAGTACGCACGTGGCCCCATAGCAGTTATGTACTATAAATATTGCAGTCTTTGTACCCCCACTAACTTCCTCTTCGACCAACTCTTAGGATGGGTCCGAGTGAGAATCCGAAACGTCAGTCCAATAAACTTATTGTTCCAGTGATCGCACCTTCTTTTTCTTCTGAACTGCTTCCTGAAACTCGCCTGTTCGCTTCTATCGGCAGACTTCTATACCTCCAGAGAGTTGGCTCCCCCTATCGAACCCTTGAATGTAATTGACATTAATTTGTTCAGTGCGTGGTCTAGTTCTCCAAGCAACTTATGGATTACGGGGTTAGAGAGGTTTCAGTCGGAGTAATTTTGTTTATGCTAATGCGAGGAAAGAGTACAGGCACCTTTACAGTAGAATCAAGAACGAGTTTCATTTTTTGTCAGTCGAGGAGGAAGAGGAGGGTTAATGAAAAGACTATCTTTGTGTGTGAAAGAAGCTGGAGAGAACAGCTGTTTTCGCTTAACGGTCTGTCTCGAATGTTTCATTTTTGAAAGTAACTACCGGAATCAGGTTGCAAGTGCTTGGTATTTCTTGGTAGTCGATCGGGCTTCCGGAGTCACTTCCTTCTTCTTGGATGATTTGCCTGTCCCGGTTTATCTACATTGGATGTTTGCTTATTTTCTTTTGTCTGAGAGGATAACTGCGGTCGGTAGATCTTCCAATCACAGTGCTGAAAGTGACCCAGTAATCGTCCGGTGAGCCACATAACATACATGTACTCATTTTCACGTAAACACATTCTCCTAAGCCGTAAAAGTATAAATACCAGATATTTGTCTACTAGTGTTCTACTGGGTTAGGTCTACAGAACATGAAACATTCAGGGAGTAGCAGACTTTTATCGTTAGGCCCAAGCAGTTTGGTGGTTGTCCTATTTATGACCTTTTCAACATGTTAAATTCCTGCCGAACAGCTAAGTAGCTGCCACTCCCAGCAATCGATAAAAAAATGCGGCTGAAGTTTCCTGCACAGTCCGGGTTTTTCAGATAGTATTGGAAAATTTAAGCACTGTAAATCAAGGACATCTTTTTGGGACGATTTTCTTGCCGTTAAGGGATGAATATCACGTCCGGTCGTCTGATTATGGGAGCGCTCTGTGATCGTAAGTCTTAATTTGCTTGGCGTGTTTGGAGGAAATAGGTAAGGGAAATAAATCCACTTCCATGTTCGTGCGGTCTATTTTCAGTGAACGCAAACTGAAACACCGCCATCTAGGATTTTCGTCGTTATTCTGAAGGGTTGGTGACCGCTGATGGGCATTTCGTGTTGTTGCACACGCGCTGCATTTAAGTTTTGGCGGAGTTGGTAAAAGGCCCAATTGTCTGCGTCGCGGGCCATGACGTGACTGTTCAAGGATTATGAATTAAACGTCACTGTGAAAGTTTGTGGACGCTATTAGGTAGCATTGCGTTTCCAAATAAAATTAAAGGAGGAGGCAAATACAGTAGACGTGCTAACTCATGAAATGTCAACCACAATTTCGAAATGCGTTCTCATTTCGAAAAGATAAATTAAGTAGTGTTGTAAAACTAATCATGATGCAGCATAAATCTATAATGGTCCAGTTACCCCAGGCTGTCGGCTTTCAAAAGAACTTATTTTCGGCTGCATGCAAGATCTATACTCTGCAAAAAATGACTACTAAAGTAGTATGCAATGTTCTCATTGATTTTCGATGCCCTTGAAAATTCAATTATATTTCATGGGAACATGCATAAAAATATTCATTCTTTTACTTTTTTCGTAGAAAATCACGCCTTCTGCCAATATTATACTCAAAAGAAGAGTATAATTCGGTTTTAAAAAAGTTTCTAATTGTGAGGTTTTTTAATACCGTTAAATGACCGTTCGTGAAACGTCATGTATCTGCATTTACGAATGTGGCTTGTAAAGTTAACAATATTGCTCAAATCCACTTCTTAATTTTATGAACCTCATATGGTCTCCTCTTATCACATATACAGCTTGTAGTTTTGAAACCCTGAATGCAAGTGTAACAGCAGGTCGGTTTCAAAATTATTCGGGAATTGGAAAAGTTTTTTTAAAACCGAATTATACTCTTCTTTTGAGTATGAAATTGTAAGAAGACGTGAATTTCTACCGAATAAGTAAAAGAATGAATATTTTTATGCACGTTTTCCATGAAATGTAATTGAATTTTCAAGGGCATCGAAAATCAATGAGAAAATTGCATACTACTTTAGTAGTCATTTTTTGCAGAGTATAGATCTTGCATGCAGCCGAAAATAAGTTCTTTTGAAAGTCGACACCCTGTGGTAACTGGATCAGTATAGATTTATGCTGCATCATGATTAGTTTTACAACACTACTTAATTTATCTTTTCGAAACGAGAACGCATTTCGAAATTTTGGTTGACATTTCATGAATAAGCACATCTACTGTATGCATTTTGTACCGAGGGGGAGTGGGGGACACATACGAAAATCCAGATGGTCATTTAAGAGGTGCGGCAATGTCATTTTCATAGCCGTATCATGGAGGCCATTTTGTTCTCCACTTACGCCATGTGCGGAGAAGGCAGGGTGAGAATTTAATCTGGACGTTTTCATGTGCCCTTCATGAGGGTAATGAGAAAGACGTTACTCAAAGCTTTCATCAAAACATGGTCTTTGTTCGAGTTTACGTGTTATCATGAGGACTGGTATACAATCGCTCCATCGCTGCACGTAGTAAAAACGCAATAGGTTAAGGCGCTTTAACCTTCGCGAGCTTTGTCATTCATAAACGCACTTTTCAAGATAATTTTTTCCTTTAACGCACAAAATTATGAGTAAGGACTCCAAGACTGATTTCTGATTTCTGTCATATATCCCGCCCACGATGTCCGACTAATAATCACGGACACAAAATACTTTTTCGGGCATTCAGGAATGTTGTTTTCAACGTTCAAGCTTGCCTACACTGTTATGGCTGTCAACTTGATTCGGGACACTGATGATTGCTTCGGCAGAGTTGGTAGATACCTTCCACAAAAACTTTAGTTGAGTCTTAACTAGTCGTCAGAGGACTCGGAAATAAGATCTGTCTCACCGAAAACCACGTCCAAATTCTGTGCTAAGCTGTTTTCACTAAAACACTCGGGGTGTGACCTCTTTTGCAATAATTTTCATTGCCCAAAATGAAAGAGAAGTCCTAGACCGTTCCACTAATTCTTTAATATAAGGAGATGTTGTCGGTGATCTTCTTCCGTAAAGACTGCTTGCCTGTTTAAATTGGCGGGAGGGTCTTCTATTTAAACTCAAACAGAAGGCGACATCTGGTCCGCCTCTTTAGTTTCCGCGGTTAAGACTCGAATTTGCCAAACACGTTGCAACAAACTGCGAAGCAAATTGATAATTCGCAGGTAGCCCCGTCGGCAACATTCGAAACTTCTTACTAGTCCTTTAACCTACAGAATGCATCGAACAGTCGTTCACAAAAATTTAAAGACCAATGCGTGTCGGACTAGTCAACGCTGCAAGAAGTGTTATGTAAAGTACACTGGACACAGAGCCATATTAACCATTCTTTAACATCCTGCGGATGTGAAATTACTAGAAATCGTGCAGTTTTAATTTCTTTTATGCCACTTGGCTAGAATGACTCGTCTGAACGAAGATTTTCATCAAATACTACCGGATCGATAACAGTTGTAGTAGGTTTGGGCAGGTTATTTGGCATAATTGGGATTAAACTCCCACATCGTGGTGTCGTAACTAAGGTGCTTAAGATGTTGGTTGCACTCGGACCTTGCCTTTGCTGCCGTGGATCTGAATCCCATCCAGGACGCCGATTTTTTTACAACTGGGTCAAAAAATATTCTATCTTATTGAGTCTTATGCACTTTGTTTACGAAACCACTTAGCATTCTGCTAATACGCCTTTCTTGGTCAAATGCCCAAACACGGATCTGGTTTACTTCCGCCTCAGCATTACACAGCTAACGACATACTTGACTCATGGATGGATCACCCACCGTCCCCTCTGCGGTCCCTAGTAATAACCGTGTCTTGGGAGATAAGGTCAAAACTGCATCGGATAAAAGTGTGTAAGTTCAAAATCCGCATACATATTCCAACCAAATGCCATCGTCATAGGTGGAAATCTACTTGTGGACTGTTTCCCCCCTTCAGTCTGCACGCTGGGGTTATCCTTGGGACCAAACTCGGTCATATTTTGCACAAACACTGCGATTCTTCACACGGTCAGAAATTGATCTCTCGCGTTCGTCACTATATCACCCGTTGTTCCACGGGCAGGTTGACCGTTTCGTTAACGACTTCAAGCGATCTCTGGAGAAGTCAGAAGGCGACGGGATCACAGAAGAGTTCCCGAATTATTTTTGCTGAAATATTGTGTAAGTTCAAGCCCGAATTCTCCAAAGGGCTTCCCATGTTCAGAAGCTTTGATGCTGAGACAGCCTCTCACGCCATTCAACGTAATTCGACCGAAGTTATCCGTGGGATTACAAGTGAACTTTGATCGTGAAGCACTCCGTCCAACATAAATGGAAAGGAAATTTACTCGACGTTACGGAGCAAGAGGACAGATGGCAATGATTGAGTATGTGCGTGGGGTAAGGGGACAGTAGCCGAAGCACCATGTTTTACGGGAATGGTGGCACCGAAAGCACCGCGTACTCGGGGCGTTGTAGGTCGACAAATGCCACCCTGCCTTGGCAAGGCTCGCCAAAATGGCTGACTGGGTTCTGACTGAAAGCACTTTTTATTATTTTTACTAAAGAAATACGTTTCAAGGGATGCAGACCATCGAGCCTATGTAGAAATGTATGCAGCATCGAGCTCCCTTGGTGGTACAGGACAGCGAATATCATTCTGACTAGGTTAGAGCCGACGAAGGACGCAACTGGAATGGGCCGAAAACACTAATTTTCCTATCAGTAAAAAATCACGTGTAGGGGTGCAGAACAATGAGCCGAAGTGGACATTTCAGCAGCACCGACTCCTCGGGCCGGTATGAATCAGCGAATGTCATCCTGCCGACGAGTGGCCGGCCAAAAACCTTACCGAGCGACATGGACTCTAAAAATACAGTAGATAGTTTTCTAAAGTCTTTCTTTGGCCCGTGCATATATCTAATCCTTACCTGACTGTTGTTGCATACAAGGGAAAAGGCGCTAGCAATGGAGTGCAGAAACAATCAAGGGACTCGGAGGTTTGAACGTGTTCATAAAAAATGTGGTGACAGCGAATCAGAGACTTGGCTGTGCCACGCCATTCAAGTGGCACTCACAGATTGCGCTGACGTACGAAATCCAGACCCAAATCTATCACCGGGACTAGCACTGCACGCGGCGAAACACGCGCACATGGGCTTTTGGCTAGTACCTCTGCTGTTAGTATGGTATCGCCTTAGCCTACAGTATACTACTAGCTGCCTGTCGGCAGTTAATGAATACTACGCTGTTACCCGCGGTGACTGATGGACTTCGGCCAAAATATTCATGCAAAATTTCCCCGTCTGTGGCTATAGAGCTTGAATAAACTGATCTACCCCAACCACTGAACCGTCGTCCGGCGCTAGACGGTCCTGTGAGTGAACAAACCAAACAGGCCAGGCTCTCTGCTCCTAGAGGGTGCAAGTGTTTCTGTGCAGACGTATGGGGCATCTCAAAGGCGACAGCAGTTGCGTGTCTTTTGCGTTCACCACGACTGACCCATTTCTTTTGTACTTGTCAGTAGCGGCAAACGCTAGGTACTGACCCTCCACAGTGCTCTCTATCTGCCGTTTGTGTTCTCTGAGTGCTGCATTGCGGAATCATCAGGCGGATATTTTGATAGGGAAGTTAATAAAATCGGATATTTCGTCCCACACAACCACAATGGCAGTATTCTAGCTAAGTACGCATAAACGCTGAAGCTTAACGATCTTGCGTGAGTTGAATGACCTCGCAAATCACTATTTGGACTTTTGCAAGCAAAAACTGCTCATTCAGCCCGCGTTCTTACTTGAAATTTCCTTACAATATCTGTATACGTTTCGTGTGGACCATCCGTGTGTGCATTAACCGACTCGCAACCGACACCTTCGATACAACTGTTCCAAATGGAAACGAGAGCTGTTCGCTGATCTCATTTAGCACTCGATTTTTGGCTGTATGTCATGGACAATAGGATCGGAACCTGTGAGATCGGAGACTATTGATTTTCTGAAGACACATGATTGGCTAGAAATTGGAGACGTAGATTTCACAAAACATGGGAACATCTAGATTAGCATTACTGCAGAATATATTTGCCGTACCAACAATCGGAAATTCAACAAAGGAACTTTCGACCCTCAGAGGGTTGCCTGATTGACCTTTGAACAGAGGATAGTTTCATTTCCCGCGAACAGTATATTAACAAAACACAAAATGGCCCGTGAGTAGTCCGAATCCCTGTGCTGCTCTATCGCTGGAACTGCATTATCGAAAACAACGTTCCTTTTAGATGCCCAGAAAGTTTAATTTTAAACTTGCGGATTTATTCTTCAAGTCGAATTATTAGGTGTGCTATATTACGAAGACAGGGCACGGGAATATGATCCTTCGTATTAGAGATGACACTAAATTCCGAAGGGAATGCAATTCGATTTATCGCGCGGCCATTTTGTTGCGCTGTGGAGGTTCACATTTCCGTGTCCAACCGCATCAGTGTTAAATGAACGCACGGTGGACTGCCTGGTATCCAGATGCACAAGAAACTTAAAGAGCCATGATAACATGCAGTGACCGATAGGTATTTGATCAACTCAACAGTCAGATCTCTGAAACCAGGTTCGGAACGGATCAGACCAGTTTTTACAAACAGACCCCCAGTCATGCTCAGGGGATGTTAACTTTACTTGGATTGTGGATTACTGCCCATTTGTAGTGGGCCTTTGTAAGCATTTAACATTCTTTCAGATAATCACTGAAGAATTTTACCCTAAGAAGAAACCAAAGCTCCTTAAAATAGCACTTTTTGATGGGAAGGGTAGGTGCTTCGGACGGCAAAATATTTTACAACTGCCTGACCCAAACCTGCGTGAAATTTGCGACTTGGCGTGCCTTCCGGTTTGGCTGATATTCCGATAGCAAGTTTCTATAACCTGCTCAGACTCTCTTTCTTTGATTAATTTTTATATCTTCCTATTTCTAAACCATCGGAGACCAAAAACTAACCTCATTTAGGCATGGCCCAAATGCACGCCCAGATTATTTACCTACCCGTAATACACATTGATCAAGAGCACCCAGCGCCACACGCGGCTCACGAACACCAAACTGGTCAAATCAGGAGAAGTTACAGGGGGGTTTCTTTTATCTTGGAGTTCTGTGTGCGGGGCTTTCGTTGAAAGGTGCATTGTCAGTGACAATTATAAACCCCACAATGATTACCGGCGCCGACAATGGAAGTTGGACTGACAACTTTTGCTTTATTTATATTGAGAGCAGTTTATATGATGGCCAATCATCGGCCGGTGAGCCAAACGTGCATTTGTTGCAAAGTCATGGAGAGAATAGTCAAAAGCCATTATGAAGTTCCTTGAAGAAAATAATTTCAATGCTAGTTCCCAACATGGCTTTCGACGAAATCACTCCTGCCTTACTACGGAACAGTGGTCTCGCTCGTTAGACGCAGGAACAAAGGTCAATATCGTTTACATTGATTTCAAGAATGCCTTTGACAGTGTTCCACACCACCGGTTACTTTACAAGGTCCGAGAGTCAGGGATAAGGGGAAACCTATTAAACTGGGTAAAGGAAGTTCTGAATGGCTGATCACAGTCTGTGTGAATTGGTAGTGCGAAGTCAACGCCAGTGCCAGTTGTGAATGGAGTTCCCCAGGGCTCTGTACTCAAACCAGTACTATTTTTAATTTATGTCAACGACTGTATGAATGGACTGGACTGCAATGGAGTCATGTTTGCCGATGACATCAAGTTATGGCGAGCGATCAACGGGGAAAATGATGAATGGGCCCTGCAAGAAGGACTGAACCGCCTCTGCGAACGGTCTGACAAATGGCTGCTGAAGTTCAACCTTTAAAAGTGCGTCGCATTGCGACCCAAAACGAATGGAAGAGCCGATGAAGAGGACTACCATTACCTGCATGGCGGAAGGTGCCTTTCAAAAGTGGCCGAACTAAAATATCTTGGGATCAACATTTTGTCGACCCTTAAACCTTACTCTCAGCGCGTTAGGGCGGCCAAAAGGGTCATTAATGTTCTCTTTGCAATTAATCGAACTTTCATCCATAAAGACAAAGAGTCGTTGGGAAACGTATACGGAGCGTTCATTCGTTCACTTCTGCAATATGGAATCCAAGCGTGGAGTTCGTGGCTAAAAAAGACTATATGTTGCTGGAAAGAGTTCAGAGGAGAGCAAGAAAAGGTGCGAAAAGCTTCAAGACTTAACCTTACAACTACAGACTTAGTGAACTTAAATTAGTTGCTCTGGAGTACAGACAGATTCGAGGGGGTCTCATACAGGCGTATTGGATTTTAAGGGACCGGGACTGTGCACTAAATCTCGATGACTTCTTCACCTTGGCTACGAAAACAAACCTGCGTGGGAACTGTCTAAAACCTAGAGGATCCCGATGTCGCCTGGATATTCGTAGGTACTCTTTTTCACAGCGAGTTGTCGGTACCTGGAAAGGGCTTCCCGAGGACCTGATAATGGCGGATTCCGCGGAGACATTCAAGCAAAGATTAGACCGAATGGTATTACCGACAAAAACAAGGGAAACTGGAATGCCCGCTTCTGGCTTATTAGCCGTCGTCAGGCAGTCATACCCAACCCTCAAGTGTGGAAAACCTTAGGCTCGAACTCACGACCTGTTAGTTAGAAGCCCACACCTCTAACCACTGGGTCACGAGCCCGTGGTTAGAGGCGTGGACTTCTAACTAACAGATCGCGAGTTCGAGCCTCGGGTGTTCCACACTTCGGGGTTGAGTATGATTGGCTGACGACGGCGTATAAGCCAGAAACGGCCACTCCAGTCTCCCTTGTATTTGTCGGTAATACCATTCTGCCTATATCATGCGCCGCTATGCGGCTGCTGGTTGGGCTCAAGATAGAGCCCGTAAATTGAAACGGAACGAGTGAGTTCCGTAAGAAAGATCGGTGAGCGTCCCCTGCCAATGACGTAATGTATATTTGCTCGGAAAATACCAGTTGTATGCAAAGAACAGCTCTGTTGTGCCAAACCAACGCATTGCATCCAACTACCGCTAATATGGAGGATTATTATTTCATTTTACCGCTATCTTCTACGTTCTAGAGTTTGGGTCCCGCATTCCCAAAGGAAGATATTCTGTTAAGTGTATATACAACTGACAACATTTTGGTACCATGCTTATTTAAAGTTCGATATTGCATGTAACGTTTTCATAAGGGGTTTCAAGCACATTGCTTAAGACAATTAAAATATAGTAACCCATTCTGACCTATAGTGACTCGACAAACACTGGGAAAATGTACTGTATGTATGCGTGCATATGTGTACGTTTTTCAAACTTCGTTTGAAAATGGGGTTTCAAATGGCTATACCTATTTCCCTAATATATACTGAACCGATTTATTGTAACCTAACTCCAAAGCAAGATAATTGGAAATTGGAATGTCCTCCCCGTCGGGCACTGAGTAACATAGCGGCAAGTAATTCATTCCCGACTTTGAAAACTCACAATCACAAGCGACAATGTAGACTGAGCATTTACCGAGGCACCCATCATTATATGACGCACAATTTCTATGGTGTGCTTCTCGCATATGCTCGTAGGTTTTCGCGCGACGATATGTTGGTTGGACCATTTTGTTGTCCCCACCTCCGTGGGAAGCGCTCATAGCTCCCCATGGCAAACGGCCATATACGCACGCCCTTCATTCTACAACATTATTTCTAGAAAGCATCATGGATTTTTACCTGCCTGCTTATGTTATGAATTTGGGAGCGGGTGTGATTCTCGCTCACTCTGAGAATGCATTTTTTATTTTTTTCCAGATTTCTCGGTGTACATATCATTTTCATGTTCAGAGGACCGTGTCTGTTTTGATACGCTGAAGGTTTGAGGAAGCAATTAAGTGACATCAAAGGTAGGATGAGTTTACATTTTCTAGTTTGTAATGAATCAATCACCGGGAGGCCAGATACTTGGCCAAGTTCTTCTTCCATGAAAATGAACCAGACAGAAACTCCCTATGGTACATTCTGTGAGCAAAATCTCATATAATGAGGATCCAGTTTAAAGTTAACAGTATTAAGACAAGAATCGAAACAGCAAGCGCAGCAAAAATCGTCTAAATAGACTATCACAAATGGAGACGAGTAGTCTAATATGATAAAAGAAAATGCCTAAAGGCTGCATTAAAATGAATGAAGGTATCATCATCCTATGCTAACCTGGGTGATGTATGTTTCTTTGCACTTACGCAAGGTTTGCACCAGTGCATTACCCTACACTGCCACGCTAAGATATCCATTTGTTCCCACATACTAGGGCAAATCATGAGCGTTTACCCTTAATAAGATTTCTATGTAAACGATATTTCGGTTGTTCAAAAAAATCTTTGGGTTAGTCTTAGAGACGGACAACATAAGCAGACCGCAGCATGAGTTTCTTATGGTCCCTCTGACGTTTGCTACCGATCGTTGATGGCTGTTTAGTTATCCGTTATTATTTTCGAACGGGGATTTAGAAAATTCCTGGCTCACAGCGGTGGCGGTGGAAAAGACGATCAACAAAACAGTATCTAAGACACATTTAAAATTCATTTATAGACAAACTGTACATTTATTGGTAAACTGAAAGACTTGGTCGTTTAAATAAAGTGATAGATGTAATTTGTATAGTAATCGCATTTTGGAAGCGAGTTACAATTTCCATCCAGTGAATTTACGCAAATGCCGATAAGAATCCCAAGTTGAAAGGGGTCGCTTGGTTGAATTTTGTCCCAACTAGCACATACTTACAGCCGGGACTATGTTTAAGCTTCTGACTACGGTTGGGGTTCTTGGTAGGGTTTGGGTTTGCGGTGGAGCTACGGTTAATGTTATTCTAAGGCTCAGCAAAGAATAACATAACAGACCGATGGCCCAGCAAACAAAAACGCAGAAGACATTTTTACACGAATGTCGTCTTTTTATGCCAAAACTCTCATCTTGAATTTCCGTGTATCTTGCCTGTTAATTATTCTTCCAGGACTTTGTTTGTTTAGGCTGTTAATTGTCATATTGCTCGGTATTTTGGCTGCGTATTACTTGTGTTGGGTTTGTTTATACTCAGGACAGCTGTAACGTCCTTGGACTGTTCCAGTCCATTTCATAGCCAGTCCCTTCGTCGTATTATGTCGGAGGTATTTTTCCCTTTAAGACTTTTAATTCCTTTTTTCAGACCATATCGGAAGCCTTGAAAAAATACCTCTCTGAGTAAGAATTTCAGCCGTTTCTGATTCTTAAGCGTTGACGGAATAATAGGCATTTATGTGTCAGACAAGGATGGCGCTAGAATAGCCGGTGGTATGTTTACTGCCATCTCACTGTCACAGCTTCTATTGATGAGGTGCCTGAGCAGGCTTTCTTAAATTATGTTGTCACCTCCTTTATTGGCTCAATACAGCAGGCGAACAAAATTGGCCTCGGGGATTTATCGTACATGGTCACCCGGTATCAGGACATGACTGTAAGTACCTAGAGTACCTTCCAACCTACCTTGCTCTCTTGTGCCGGCTTTAATCTTCCTTCTTTGGACCGAAAGCTTGTGTTCTTTTGCCAATGTTGATTCCATATGTCGGTTATTTTACGTCCAACCTACCGGTCTTAAGTATATCGTCTTGCCCAATTGGGAATAAGCGGTTACCTCAGCTCATCCGCAAATGACGAATGCAAGCTGCTCTTTAAGTCTGCCCTCGTATCTGGTGAATAAATAGTTGCGGATCAGCAGGGACGACGCCACGACGGCTGCCTACAGGGCCCGGTAAAAGCACTATGTCATGACGACCAGGGCTTGCTTGCTATCGCAGCTTTTCGGTTAGGTTCCTGAGCCAAGGCGCTAGAGGAGACGACCTCAAATACGCAGTCCGAGCGACTGCTAAGACCCATTACTACTGGAAATCCTCAGAAAACCCCATAAGGCCGGTTGGACCATGCACGATCACAACTGTGCATGCAAGATTAGCTCTGGTTTGTGCACTTTGAAAACCCAAGTTAGTCGTATAATCAACTTGAATATTTTCAAAGCCTAATCAGCCTGTTCCTAAGGTGCTTCTTTATAAATAGAGGATTCGTGGTCTTTAGAACTGTGTCAAAACTTTCAATTGTGGCATTGTGACTACCCTCTTCCCTCATCGCGTATAGGCGTTTCTAAATCCTGGAAATGTCCCTTTAAGATCGCTCGCCCAGAGAGTCAACTTGGTGTGTTGGCCGTTCTTAGTACTCATTTAATGCTCTAGAAGTTTCTAACGACGGAATATTTCTATAGTTGGCAGTCGAGGGTCGGGGCTTCTTGACGATTCCTTCCACCCCAATCCGTTTAATACAAATTAGGCGTATTAAGCTCTACCTTGGTGTTTCGCATCAAGCTCGGCTGGGAGACATTATATCAGTATTGGAATCCATATCAAATTTGGTTACAATCAACCTCACCACCGACTCGTAAAGACTTTTTTGATAACTCCCTCAACTATTTCTCAGTGTCTTGCCGGGTTTGAATAGTCTTACTAACCCAGTTAAGAGAAATTCATCGGCCTTGGCGGGATTCGAACTCACATCAGAAACAGCAGTGTTTTACTATTACCAACGCTCTTTCCATCTGGTTTGCGAGGCCTCAACCGTTAGTGCCGATTAACATTTGTCCTGGTTGTACCAGAGTCTTGCCCTTTCCATCGCCGGTTCGAACTTCGCCGAGATGGCCCCATCTTTCACAACTGGGTTATTTGAGTCATCGAGTTGTTGTCGTCATTCGCCTATTTTAATTAACTTTCTCTAACAGCAAACCCTCCCCTATTCTTATGGCTATGTTTACAGTCATGACATGCTGCACATTATGCGGCATTATCAGTCTTTCTCCTCTCAAGTTATTTCGTATTGCCTTGAAACCGCAAGCTTCATATACTAATTGTATCGGAAGCCAATCATCCATCTATAGCTCATAATTTCGGTAATGAGCACGACTCATGCAATAAATGGTTGCCAGGTATTCTTTTTCTCGTAATGATAGCAAAGTCGTTCGGAAAGAGTCGAAATTACCATCATCTGCGCGACACCTTTAGATTTACAAAGTAACTGTCCAGCTGAAGTTGCTTTAACCGATCGTGGTATCCTATTTGATACTTACATCTGTTTAACCGACAACGACGACCAAAAGACGAATTGTGGAGGCAGTAAACTATCCTTGACCGTACTATTATTTTAATTTTTTTCAGATTTGCCAGTTTAATTACGTTGGCAACCAGGCTACTCCACCCGTTTACCTTACCGTCGTCGGCACCAGTGTCTGTGATTTAGGTACGCTTGCTTTTTTCTCTAATTGTTCGCAGTATTTTCGTAAGAATTTAGTTTTCTGGAATACAAAGTTAGCACTAAGGACACTTTTAACCCTGTGTAAGCTGGTTTTCTGCCTCTCAGTGACCACTTTTTGTATTCAGTTTGTAGAACTGGTCATTTTCTCGTTAAAAGTGTCATCTGTACATTTCACTGCAACACGTCGCAGTAGGCTGCACAGACAACGTGACCCAAATGTGACTTAGCTCACGGCTCCCGGTGGGACGTCGTAGCTTGGTGGCTGGCTGTGCTCAAGCCTTCCGCCTGCTGTCGTGGGTTTGAGTCCTACCGAGGTCCGCGAGTTCCTCACAGTCAAAATGAACTCTGAAATGTTTAGTTTCAGGGTACCAGTAGGTCCGAGTAGAAATTTACTTAGCATCTGTTGACATGACCTATAGCGGTAACTCACCTCTCTATTCAACTTATGTCTTCCTTCTGGGGGTCGTCGTCTAAATTTCGCCAAAGTCTCCTCGATTCAGTCTGCAGCAGCCCAGTTCACTCGAAGAAATCAAGGCTAATAAGCAGCATACCTGCCTCTTGAATTCGTGCCGTCATCATCAACTGGCGCTTCAAAAACCACAGCCTGTCTTTGTTGGTCATCCCCCTTATGACACTGTGCTCGTCTCCGCTGCCTCACTGAGGAGTCACCTACCGTATCAAATGTAGTTTAGCATCTACAGGGTGGGGATCAGGTTGTTCGTGGCACGCGTAGACGGGTGGTCCAGTTTTGTCAGTCCATATCCTGTCGTCCTGATTTTTCGTGTTATGCAAGGTGTATGATAAAAGTCCATTTTACTACCATTTTACCATTTTACGTGCAAGTCACTACTGCTGTGCCAGATTCTTAGGTCAGTAATGGTCGCGGTCCACGACAGTCGGATTACCAAGCTTTTCGGATGGGGGTTACCCATGAGGATCAGTCGTAGGTCGGCATATGTTCAAAATTGCCATTCAATGCTTACGTCTCGTATTGGATTATTGTTTCCGTCGCTGTTTTCTCTCTTGCACTAGGTTTGATTACTTCACTCGAGCCCGCCCTACGTCCGATGCTGATCCGTTTGGCCTCAAAGGCATCGTCTCGCTTCCAGGCTGAGGCGGCAATGTTACGCAATTCCGGTGGACCCTATTATAGGGTGTGATTTGCAGGCTTTTTTGTCCACTGCCTTCCCCAGTCTTCCCCATCTCATCTTTATTTTGGCCAGAATTTCTAACTCTGTATAAATTCTCCATGCCTTCAAGCAGAGTGTTCACTTCTGTCACCAAAATTATTCCGTCAAAAGCCAGTTCGATTATGCCTAGCTATCAACAACACGTCCTTTTCGATGTACTAAGCACGGCCTTGACGTAGCACCAAGGAGCACTTGGGACTGATGTCCTGGTACAGACAGTCTATTGGGCATAGTACGTCCACCTATCGCGTGATAGTGATGTTTGTGACAACTAAAGAACGATTTCTCATATAAAAAGCCATGGAGACAGAGTTGAGAGGGCAGCGTTTGTCGACTTCGACTGCCAGAGCGACTGGTAGCAAGCGTTGTCAGGAATGCAGTCAAACGTACGTGGTCTAACAGTCAAGAGGCGAGGTCCGTACGACATTGCAGCGACGGCGTGCCTGAACAGTTTACAGTCTTCGCTCCCTAGAGGTAAACTAAGACACACTCATACTTGGTGGAGGGGCGCTCACCGATCGTTACTACGGAACTATCTCGTCCCGTTGTCGTTGCTCTGAAGGTTGTTTTCCCTCTCGACCTCATCTTGGGCGACGTCGTTGACTAGTTTAATGAAAATCAGATTGTCGGGCGATTCCACTACCTAAACTTACTGGCTCTATGTTCTTCACGCCGTGGTCGTTCTTCGTTCTGGGCACTATCGAATAAAGGACGTTGGGTCAGGCTCGAAGTCTCTTTCAGATGATGAAGTGACAATTGATCTCTGCCAAAACGATGTACTTTAGGTCTTTCTACGATTAGTTTGTTCCTTTGTGTCTGTAGCGTCTCTCCACACGACTGAGTGGTGAGAGTTCAATTCAAGTACTTGCGTGATATTTGCGGCCTCTAAATACAGTTATTGTGGAGATGTTGGGAAACAGGACCCACCGAGAGTATGAGGCTGGGACAAAGTCGGCCTTAGACTACAACAGCCCTCGTTCCTGGGTTTACCGCCAATTTTATTGACCTGAAGTGACCACTACTATTGGACGAAAGAAGGGCGGAAGGTGTTGAACAGATACAACGCCGGGATTAGCGTACACTTCCTCCGCTGAAATAAACATGACATGTTTCAAGAAACTAGAACTCCTGGCTTTTGACGGTGCTGTCTGATGAGCCGACCATTGTCTCCCAGAGGATAGTTCAAATGACAAATAAGTCACCTGCCCAGATCACGCGGAAGTTGCTGGTACTCTCACCGGCAACAAACGAACTGCACAAATTAATATATAGCAGGTGAAGTCTTTTTGCACGGCAAGGAGCATCGCAAAACGCTGATGAGGACCAAAGCTGATCGCCTTGTAGCAGCACAAGGACATATTTTCGTGTTAATAGATCCAGCGAGATGAACCTTTGCTTTACTGTGCACTTTTCGCAAGTATGGCCTTAACTCAAGCAATACTGACTGCCAATTACCTCAGCGCTCTAGTCTTCCCTGAAATCTTAAGCTCTCGCTCTAAATATTCCTAGTTAGATTGACAGTGTCACACCTGAGACTCGTTTTTTGATTCTCGCCGACTTTCGAGAGGGGCGATATCATTTCCCCTCAACGTCGAAATTTGTCGCCGATTTGGTTCCCCAGAGGACTGCCAGTTGTCTCTAAGCAGCCGCTGACTTGAATCGCTCCACGCCGTGTATTACCTAATGCAGGGGGGGGATTATGGGTTGTATTCGAGTCAAGATAAGCACCAAACCCCCTTTGGTCGCCCCTGAGTACACAGTTTGGAATTCACAGGAAGTCAAAGCGGGTCGTATATTTTTTGACTATTTCTCATGCATGGGTGCGCTGTGCCGTTTTCGGAGTCATTTTCGAACCATATAACTTGACTTCTATAGTGTGCTATTGGATACCATAGGTTTCTGCCACACTTGTGCCTGTGAGGGTAGTCGCTGTGCAGTGAGTTGGTTTGGTGTCCCCATAGCCGATTTTTCCTCTCCTGTGCGACGACGGGCGGCGGCGGTCGGAGGAGAATTAATTTACCACATGTACTTCTCACTATCCTGCTCCTCGCCCTCGCGCTGCACTTCCTCAGGCGGGCGCTCAGACGTCTCGTCTGTTGTAGTTGCCACTTCCCGACGGTCGTAAATTTCACGCTCGTGGGTGTAGGCTCTGATCGACTCGCCCAGCTCGCCGTCCTGTTCCTCACCAAAAATCTGGTGGTGGGCAGCGCTCAGGTACTTGCGTTCGTCGCGCTTCAGCTTCTCCCGGTAGGCACGTCGACACACCTTGGGGAGGACATTAAAACAAGTGGTTAAACTCCCACTACTTACACGCGATTTAAGTAGTGGAGAACCGCGGCCGAAAAATTGCAAGAAAAAACAAGCAGAGCGTGCGGCCTGTTCACCACCACAATCAGGTTATGGTGGGGCATTTGCTTGGCCATAGATCATGCAAAATGTTAGTAACAGCGGTGACGATATACAAAAGACAGAAGGCAGTAATGGTGGTGATCGGTGCAGTGACGGTGAACTTAGTGCCAGTGATAACGGTCGAAAAGCAATATCTGAGATCAAGTACATCTACTACTCGAACTTCTCAAGGACTCCGATCTACTATTTTTTTAAGTTATCTAACAACGATCTAAGCATTAGGCTACATTATACGCTCAAATGCACCGGCTGTTTGGGGAGTTGTGACAATTCGAGCCGTTTGTATTACGCTTGACCCAAAATTTCAGACTTTCGCCCACACACAGTGATTGAAGTTCTCCGTACAAATTTCAAGCCCGTGCATTCCCAGCTTTGCAGACTAAAAGAAGACTGCTTGTCCATCACGGTTTCTGCTGCAGTTCGGCTTGTGGAAACATCTGAAGTGAACTGTTTGCGCTGGAGGAGCGCTGAATCAAAATGGCGGCCAGACCGGCTCACGGCGCCTGTTGATTGGTCAGCGTAGAGTTCGCGCAATTTCACAAATACTGCGCCAGCCTCCCGCGGCCAGTTTCCGCATCAGATGGCTGACCGGCTTGGGCTAGGGACATGAAATTGAGGTCGACTCTGCAAATTGCACCCTCACGACATTCAGTGCAGTATTCCTCAGAAACCATTTAACCCACGTTTAAACTACCGCAGTGTGCTAAAATCCGTGGCTTTCAAGGGTCTGTCATCTGAGGAAAGAGAGTTATGCTGTAATGAATTCTTCCTAATGCGATTTTTATGACGCTCTTATTTAGACGGAGTCCAAGCCGCCACTTTGTTGTTTCGATGAGACCTCGCTCATTATGTGACGATAAGGCGTGTGTGACAAGCCCAGATGGGCTGTTCAAGTTCGTCTGTCACTGCGACCGATCTCGCTTGCGGTTTTCTTAACTCTATCTCAACATCGGGCTCAGGTAGTAGATGCAGTCCAAGTCTACCATCACTGTAAACTAATTAACTTGCAAATCACTATCGCTGCGCCCGCCATGCTATGGGCCACATACAGTACGTGACCGATCTCATTAAATATTGACCAAAATTCTGAAATGCGTTTTCGACTAGAAAGGATTAATAAGGTGGCGTTGTAATAGTAATTACTGTGTAGCATAATGTTATAATATTTTGGACTCGGCAGTATGTCGGCTTTTGAATCCACTTCTTTTTGACCTGCAGAAACTGTACCTAATAAAAAATGACTACTTAAGTAGCATGCATTTTCCACTTTGATTTTCGGTGATCTTGTAAATTTAAAT
>CACRXP010000069.1:1512173-1551762 GCA_902702965.1 Spirometra erinaceieuropaei
AATATCGACCGGAAGTTAATGCTGAGACCTACTTAATACTCGAATTACGGCGACGATGATACTGTCAACCTATTGCCGTCTTGGTGTCATGACGTTCTTCTAGAAATACTTCTTTTGGCTTAGTCCTCATGGAATTTAATTCCAAAAAGCAGAGCAAGCTAGAAGGGCCCAGTTTTAGGCACCACCAATTGGCCAGACGGCTACCATTAATATGAATGCTGATATGCTAACAAGTCAGCCAAATGAATTATCCGGTAAGGATTGCTCAAAGAAAGTCAAAATAGCCTTGCAAAAGATAGTAAAAAAACTCGGACACAGCGCATGCAACGACAGTAAGTTAATGCATACCTCATGCATCAGCGTGGCAAACCTGGTCTGGTTGGTGCGAATTAAAATCATCTGGCGACGTTTTTCAGCCCTGTCATCATTTAGGAGGGCGTGGGTGGAACGTAATTCATCAATCAGGTCCTTGCGTTTCATGCGAGATTCGCACATCATGGTCTGGACAGCACGACCGCGCAGTATTCTCTGCAGCTCCAGTACGCCGGCCTCCCTCTGTTCAGCCTTCTCCTGTAAGGTGTTAGAGACCAGAAAAACTTAACTGACCATATATATATATATATTATGTATTCGTAAGTGTGATTTACTTCGCGTAGGTCTTGATACTAATCGTCTATTGGCTTATCACTATCGAGACCCTCACGCGTCTCCGGCCTGGCCGGTCACACGGCTTTGGCAAAGCTAGCTTCCAGCCGCTTGTGCTTTTAGTTTCAGTTACAGCTGACCAGTCGACGTCGTCTTCCTGACTCCTGTTTCTGGGGCGCAGTATTAGAGTAGACAGCAGCTGACGTCTCACCCTCAGGCTTGCAGATGATTAATGCAGGGCGGTCGGTCGATTTTGCATCATTTTATGATCAGTTGTCTAAAAACTTCTCCTTATGCTAAATGTGGTGCGGCTTCGGCTGTGCCAGCCTCCATTCTCCTTGTGGTTGGTCTAAAACCTGGTTATTTGCTGTGTGGACCAGGGGGTGTGGAGTGGAACGCCGAGATGCGGGCTCGATCGTGCCATCCACCTGCGCCCCCCCTCGTCGCCGGTCTTCTTGACTCTGTCTTGAGACCGGGTCCTGGTGGAAGAGGAGGAGAGAGTGTGGTAGATGCTGCGCAAGTCTACCCTCACTATAAATCCCGCGCAAGTCACCGTCCCTGCTCTCACCCTGCCGTGGAGCTCACGGTGGACATCGTTGGGTGCGACGGTCAAACTGACATGCTAGATATGGAACATGCAGCGTTCTTCGATTTGAAAAGAGGAACTACACTAGCCCCAGCCAGACCCAGCGGATACTTACGACGGTAAATATGGTAGCCTAACAGCCAACCAATCCAATCCTGAGATCTCGTAAGGCGTCGGTTAAAGCCCTCGAGCCTCATCTATCCAGGTTAAGTCCTTCGTATCGATACCCTCCTCGTGCCACGTCGCATTACAGCGAGAAAACATAAGTACTGCTCATTGGCATATTACCCTCCCCATGTTTCTAACAGGGCTAAATTGTAATTACTCCCGGTTATGACACGGCTAGACTCCCTCAGCTTCCTCCCCCATGATTACTGTTCATTGGCTGTCAGCAGTTTAGCTGTTGTATCAAAACTTACTTCTATTGCTGCAAGGACCTAGCAAGAGCTAATCGAAAACGCACGTTCCCCGAACTGGACTTCTTCAATGCTTATATGAGTATCGTCGTGGATCTTAAATAGATGGCTGAAGAAACATGCTGACTCTGGTTGACTTTCTGGCAGTTTGGAAAGCCATTAAGTCACAGGTCAACTGTCGTGAATTAGAACTCACCATGCATGCAGTGAGTGATGACAGATTCACTTTTGTCGCATCGGCGTACGGAAAAAATGGACCTGGCGTGAGTAGAGCTTGGCTTGGAAGAACACAAACTGCCCCTCACTCTTCGGACACTGCGCTATCAGTTTGCGCAAAGGTTCAGTTCATACCCTACTGAGGTTTATTTTGGCTGGTTTGGCAACTTTAAAATAGTTTCAGTCGAACAGTGTGTGAATCGCAAACTTATTGCTTATAGCGACACAAGATTCGTATCTGAGTCCTCGGTTGGGAATTTCGCTTAAAAATCCACTTCGTTTACCGAACTTTTGACAATTAAGTAGTGAGGGATGTGTGGACGCTTTGATATATGCTGTGATTTTCAGTACGACTGACTTGCCGTAACTACCTGACGGAGGAGATTGAACGAACTGATGACACACTCGTGTTGAAAGCAACATCGCCTTCATAAGATGAAGATGCGGTCACTGGAACAAGAAATTTATTGGCCTGACGTTTCGGATTCTCACTCGAATCCATCATCAGAGACGTTCGCAGATATAGGTGATGGTGGCATCAGGAGTGCAGTATTTATAGCACGTGGCTGCCGTGAGACCGTATGCGCACTGCAATTAACAGTTCTCGCAATCACCGCTGGGGTCGTAATTGATGCGGTGGTGGTGATTGCGAGAACTGTTAATTACAGTGCGCATACGGTCCCACGGCAGCCACGTGCTATAAATACTGCACTCCTGATGCCACCATCACCTATATCTGCGAGTGTCTCTGATGATGGATTCGAGTGAGAATCCAAAACGTCAGGCCAATAAATTTCTTGTTCCAGTGATCGCACCTTCATCTTCTGAAATGCTACCTGGAACGCGCCTGTTCGCTTCTATCAGCAATCGCCTTCATAATTTATGTTCAAAAGAGGCTAACATGCAAGCACCCTGGTAGCAAGATAGTTGGTGGGGGATGCGACGGCCAGAGAGTCGTGCTGCTTACATTGTAGTCAGCAACCGTCGGCGTAGGTGGTCTCGGTAGGGGCTTCTCAATCCTCTCCAGATAGCGAAGTGGCTTCGGTGGAAGCTTCTCCTTGTGCTTCGTGGCGAGGAGGTGCTACATTGCAAGGGTAGTAAAGAGCGAGTCATGTAGACAATGATAAACCTCTTTCAAGGAGAAAGTACCTGGAACTTTGCTGTTCTACGCTGACAAACTGACCTCTCGAGGAGTGCTACCCGTGGAAAAAATGTTAAAGCCCTCGAGACATTAAGGCTGTTTAAGGGATAGAAGTACTAGCAGTAAGTGAGACGGTGATAGTAAGAGGAGGTCTTGGGACTAGTAGTGATTGTCGTTGAAGTAGCAGTTTGAACAGAACATATGCAGGTACAGTCCACGATGACTATCTGATGCAGTTTAACCGGGAAGTCGGTATCGCCACCGGACGGAAGTCCCACCGGTGCTCCGTCCACACAGTGTTTGTTGGAACCGGTTGAATCATTGGTGCGCGCATCGTACCGTAGGATTTCCAACAGGGGTAGTACAAGCGAGGGGGATAGGTGCGGTGGTATTAAAATTCCTAACATTGTGACTAACGGTGGTCGTGCCAACGGGGGCAGCAGACATGATGCCAGCAACCCCAGTAGCGATATTGATATCGGTGGTTAGTGGATACCATACTGACAGAACAGATGCTCGATAAAAGCCCAGACAGGTGTTTTGCCGATATTCTACCGCTGCCCAGTTGTGGGGGTTCGTTCTGCGCCTGTAGACCTTAGTTCAAACTGACTTACTCAAAGGTAGCGGTTAACTTCTGAGAAGACTGAAAAGCAACAACCTTAGTGATGTTATTAAAAGTGGGTGTGTCAGTAGTCACGACCCCCATACTACTATAAATAAGATATATGGCAGTACTAGAGGCAGCAGTAACCGTATGGACAGTCGGAGTACTAATTACGGTCGCACTAGAAATGACACTAAACGTGGTAGCACTAGTACTGTTAACGGAGTTCTAGGTGGTGCCTGTCGTTGTGCGAGAACTGTAGTTGCCAGAAGAGAAACCCGAAAATGTAGCCTTTTAACGGTAGACTCCTCCACAAAAGCACAATGTGAAATGGGTGCCAGCAGTTCAACTTGAAGCACAAGAAAGGGAAAGAAGTCCAGCGACGGTGGAAGTAGAAGTAGGCACCAGCACTAGTAATGATAGTAGTTAAAGTTACAGCCTGAACAAAACACACGCGGGTACGGTCCACGATGGCTGTCGGTTGCGGTTTAACCTCATCGGAACTGCGAGCAGTTCAGATCAGTGCGAGAAAAAGGGGAAGCCTAGCGCAGATGGAAATACCCTACACTTGATGTCAGACCCTTTTCAGGGACTTTCGGAGAAAGTGGTCAACACTGCCTACCCACCTTTTGGAGTGCCTCCAGTTGCGCCTGCCAACGGTAGGGCCTCTTCAGGAAACCGTCTTTTGTGAACTTTGACGGCGGTTTCACGTGCGTCTGTTGTTGAAGCATGCTCTCTGGAATGCCACTCTCCAACTGTAATAGACCTAGAAAAAATGAGAAAAAAACCAGACAGTGAAACCAAGTGCGCGGGTGCACGCAGTGGGCTAAGAAAGCGAGCTTCCACGCATCTGTTAACTGCTCAGGTGCCCAGAAGTCACGCCGACTTTGTGCACGAGTCAGCGCTCGCACGCACGCATTGCACAGGGACAGTGGAATGACCATTTCTGGTTCACTTGCCGTCATCAGCTAATGATGGCTTAAATGTGAGCTTGTTGCTGCCTCAAGGTCATTCACCCCTTGCAGCACGCCGTTCCAGACGCGCTGACCTGATGGCGCTCGACCGACTTCAGCTCGGACATGCGTTCGCACAGGGTTGCACCTGCCCATGCGCAATCTGAACGCGCCACCCCTCCCCCCCTCCGCACAACCAGCAATATACATGCTACTGGGACACCACCCCTCGGAAAATGCAACACACACGGAATGGAGACCACTTGAAATTGGCCTACGAACCTACAACAACGTCTGCCACCACTGTCTCACGTACTCCCAGACATGACTGGACGCAGTCAACACCAGCTCTGACTTCGCCAGTGGCCACTGCCACCTGAGAGGACAACTCCGGGTGTTGTATACATTAATTCCCTCATTCTGGTGCCTTCAGTGTTTTCCTTCCAACATGAGATTCGACCAGATGATTGCAGCACACAGACTACACACATTCTCACTGCTGTGCAGCTACAAGCTGTACTCCCGAGTTTCGAACTCGGGCTTAACAACGTTGCTACGACTGCACTGACGAGCTTGCGTCATTTTGAGTGAGCTCGGGAGTACTTGCTTTCAGAAGAATGGCATGCACCGCAGAGGACTGCTAAGACAAATCTGTAATTTCAGCTTAAGGTGATACCATACTAACAGCCCAGGTACTAGCCAAAAACCCATACACGCGTGTTTCGTCGATATTCTGCTGCTGCATGGCGCAGCTGCGAGGGGTTCGGCTCGTCAGTGGGTCCCCCAGCATTCCCCGTGTGTTTTCTGGTAGATACTCCAATCTAGAAACTGTCACTTGCGCCATGCAGCGGCAGAATATCGGCGAAACACGCGTGTGTGGGCTTTTGGCTAGTACCTGGGTTTTTAGTATGGTATCACCTTAACCTGAAGTATACTACTAGCTGCCTGTCGGTAGTTAATGAATATTACGCGGTTACGCGCTGTGGCTGATGAACTTTGGCCCAAATATTCATACATAAAATTCTCGGTCTGAGTCTATAGACCTTGAATAAACTGATCTACTCCAACTTCGTAGATAATTTCTGAGGAAATTAAATGCGACATATCTGTAAATTCCAGTCCTAAGTGACTTTAGAAAGAGTTTGGGGCGTGCAAGTTATGTTACTGACGGATTATTTAATGGCTATTTTAGGGAGCAGATCGGCGAGTTCAGTTAGAACGATTGCACATCCAGTCGGGTCGGAAGGTGGATAGCCCATTTCTTAAGCTCCCAACCCCTTGTGCAGTCCATAATCTCGTACTAAATTTGGCACTGAGAGCTTCTGACAATACAGTCATTTTTCCCATACAGGATGTATGAAATTCCCTCTCTGGACGCTCATTTTTGACGGATATGTAGGTCAGAACTAAGCTGAAGGACTGTAAATTTCGCAGAGTATGGCAGCTCTGATTGCAGAAATTGTCACAAGCAATTCGTAGAAGTTAGGGGCGCTCATTTTCAGTGCTTACACAGATACAGTCAAGCCATCTGCCACATTCCCCACAACTGCGAGTAACCATATTGGGGAACCTCGGAGAAGGCCTGACCAGGGTCACGAAAGGTGACAAAATGCATTCCCAGGCTTTTACCCATGGTCACTGAAGATAGAGCAGTCTAAATAAGGGTACACGCATACCGACTGATGCCCAGCTTGACCGGATTGCGCCCTGGTAGGTCGCTGCCTATTTATAACTCTTTTCAGGAGTTGTTTGGTAGGCGAAGTCAATGCATCTGAATACGCACCCCCTGTGGCGTAAACTCGGGTACAGGAATGATCGGCGGTGCTGTTAACAAACTGTGCATGTTTGTTTGTATGCATCGACTAGACCTGTGCGCCACAACTAAGCCGAATCCTGAAAGCCTACTTTTCGCTTCACAGACGCCATCCTGTGAACAAGTTGCCCCTACTTTCAACAAAAAAATACTACGATAAGCCACTGTACCCAGTTATTCTCAAACTGATTCGCTTTTAGGCTGCACGCCCTTAGTCCGAGGAATGGACGCGGACGACTGGGGATTGCAAGTAAGCCATGAATGCCAACTCTAGACACCAGTCCTTTCAGTCAAGTTTTTGCTACTGTTAAAAGGCCCTCTGCCAGTTCGGAGAGCAAGATGAGGGACAGAGAGCAGGCGGATACTGTTTAAATATGCGGGGTTGCAAATGAAGATTTCATCGCTACTGAAGCTGTTGAGAGAACAAACAGACAGTTGGGCAATTACATTTATTGGGAAGCAATAGGGAGAAACTATGACTCACCAGAGTAAGTGCTGAGGTACTGACTGCGGACAACAAAACGCTCAGAACCGCGATCGTGAAAAATGCCCACTCTGGTGAGTGGTGCAAAGGCCTGAGACCCTGGATTAGCATATTCGGTGATTTTATCTCTCTGTTTCGGCTTTCTTTTCTGCTCGAGATCCACCAGTAGTTTTCGAATAGCTGAAACCAGGAGAGTATGGTAGAAAACGATCAGTTTAAATAGGCACTGAACCTCTAATTAAGGGCAATGCGTAACGCTTGGGAGGCATAGAAGTTTGTGGGGTCAGTAAAGTGGCCTGTTGAATTCTATGGACTGGAGGTTCCGTGGTGTCAATCAGAAATCACGAGCGGTCCTCTTTAGACTAGTAACTAACGGATAGCTTCATGTTGTCAAGTTCTTTAAGTACTATTCAGTAGCACCTGGGAAGAACGCTTACCAATCTGTCGGGGCTGTAGGACAGAATGCCGGCAGTACCTTCTGATTTGGTGCTTCAGTCCCGAAGCCAAGCAGGCGATTGTTTCACAACCAGCAAACAGTAATTCAAATGTGCTACTGACAAATATAGGTAGGAATGTAATATGGGATTTTCGCATACTTGCTATCGTCAGCCAGCGACGACCCAGCCCCAGACCGGCAAGGCCCGGCGTGGGATCACGAGCTCTCTAGTTCGGTATACATGAAGGTGGGAGATCATACATTGACCAGGAAGACTTTGCCAGGAAGCTTGTTCCAACTTTGTAAAGTCTATGAGCAGGTCAAGGGTGCTATAGTAGGTTTCTCCATTTTTCGGTTTAGTGACGAAACTAGCCCTTCAGGAGTTAGCAAGGCCTGACTTCAACCAACATTAGGCGGGCGTTTGTGTCGTTACTTTGATGGTGTGCTTGATATCGTCAGAAAGACAATCTGTCGCTCTTCTATATACCGGTTAACGCAGACGTACGTCAGTGATCGGTCTCACGAAATGTTAGCGGAAATTCAGGAGTGCGTATTCGGTTAGGAACAATTACTTAAGTGGGGTTGTAGTACTGGTTATCTTGAAATATAGTGTTATGGTATTTTTAGACACGCCAGGATGTCGGCTTTTAAATGCACTTTTTTTAGCCGCCAGCAATTACCGTACCGGAAAAAGTGACTACTAAATTAGCTTGCATTTTTTCAGCCGATTTTCGATGCCCTCATAAGTTCAAATATATTTTATGGGAATGACGCAGAAAAGTATACCTCCTTGAATTCATTTAGTAGAAAACTACTTCTCATTCTATTTTTTGCACGAAGGAGTGCTATCTTTCAGTTAAAAAAGTTCCCTGGTTCCAGAATCATTTCCAGTCTAAATGGCCGTTACATTTCCATTTAGGGTTTTCAGTCTACTAGCTGTGTGCCTACCGTGTAGACAAAAAACAAGAATTCCGCTACATGTCGAAAGTATTAATAAACAAACAAATACGATGCTAGTTGAGTGGACACTGCTCGGCCTTGAAGAGTTCATAGCTGGAAACATTTCAAAACCGAAAGATGCCCTTTCTTATTGTACAATATTCGAAGAAGACATGTTACACCATCAAATGAATACAAGAATGAATACTTTGGTGCATTTTTTCTTTAAAATATATTTGTATTTATTACAGCATCGAAAATTAATAAAAATCGAACTATTTAGGCAGTCATTTTTGGATGCGGTTATTGCAGGCGCCGAAAAGAAGTATATTTTAAAACCGATATCCTGATGCGCCTAAAATATAATGGTATTGAGCCGCAAGATAATCAGTATTACGACCCCGCTTAAGAAGTATGATGTGCAATATTTTCTATGTGTCCGCCAGGCAAACTCCTATTGGTGAAATTGAGACAATGGGGTGCGGGAACACACGGATTCTCTGTAGTTACCAGAAATCGGCGGAGAGTTGGAAAGCAAAATTGTGCGAGAACGCCCTTTAGACTGATCGGGATTCAGTCCAGAAGAAGAACCACCAGAGGCTCGATGTCTTTTCTACCAGTTCACACGGAAGGACTACCCAGGAGACTTCAGAGCACCCAACCAAACAGTTGACTGGTGGCTTGAAACGATCAACTATGTTACGAAAGTTTCAAAGGAGAATGGGTAGTTGTTGTGGAATTATATGGTGCTAACATACTTAACGATAAAGTGCACGTACAGGTTAATAGAAGATCGACTAAACCTCTTTGGGCATTCTGCCATAGTGCATCATATTCCGTGCCTGAACTGGTTTTTAATAAACTTTTGCTATATTTTGAATAAGTCATATCGAAAAAAACTGTGGAAAACTCGACGTGGTTTACTACAACCCAGGATCTAGGCGAAACATCTATTAATTACGTGAGTCTGGTTCTCATATGGTGGATTCTAGGTGGATAACTTAGAAAATCTGTTTGGACAGCCAGCGTACTGTATCAGATTCGGTGGATTCCAGACGTTTCAGTAGGTTGGGCGGATAACGTGTCATAAATACGATTAAACTCACGTCTTCCAGTGGGACCACATAACTCAGGTGGCTCGAACGCTGGCTGTACTAGAGCATTCCCCTTGCTGTCGTGGGTTCGAATCCCGCGGAGGAGCCGAGTTTTTCACAGTCGGGGCAATATGAATAAACTGGCTTTGTAATCACTCAGGCCACACCGAACGAAAGTTTAGGTCATGTCCACAGGGACTTAGGATGGTTGCGTAGATGTGGTTTTTTCAATTATTGGAAAGGTGTCACAAGTTCCACTTCGCGACCGCCAAGATAGTTGCGAGACTTGAAAAGTTGGTAGAATTCCCGGCTCTTTGATGAGAACTCAATCGACATATTAAAATTGAGCTAGCACACAATCCTACAAAGTTTTTTTCCAGACCTCCAGCATTGGCCACTTATCGTCATTGCTTTTATCGCTGACGGTGGCCTCCTGCACATGTTTGAAGGCCCGGAAAATAAACAGATGGCTTGCATACTCGATTGCTCTCTTTCTCGAGAGGGACAAGTGCCCGTAACTTGAATAATCATCTGGATTCTGAGTTCAACAAATGTAACTTTCAAACCATCAGGTATTCTAGTCTACGCACATTTATGCTAGAAACAATAGACCACAGGAATGCGACCAATATCTTCACAACAACCACACCATTTTGCACAAAGAATGCTATGTAAGAACGCTGAGGACTGTGAATGTCGACTGCAGTCTGGCTCACAGTTCGGCGGAGAGCCAAGTTATTTCGTCAGTTGGAAATCGTCAAACTGGGACTTTGACTGCATTGAAATGGCACAATTAAACGTGGGTACTGGGAGCTAAACACGCGGGTTATCAGGCCTAAGCTCTGGTGACATGTCCGATCGAAGCTGATCGGTATTCTAACCGGTGTGGCACAAATCCTCCATCGACAGCGTCTCACGTGGGCAAAACCGAGGACTTACTCATGCAAAGTGGCTTGGTTCGCTAGGTCAACAGCAGTAGGCAAATATCAGAGTCCAAAGCAAGTTCCAGGGACGGAAGAGGGAGTTGGCCTTAGATGTTGCCTGTGGTCGGACAAAGTGTGTTTGCTATTGATGAATCGCAGAATCAGAATCACTGTGATACCTCCAGGTGAGTGGCAGAGTTATTCGAAGGGATTTAGGGCGCGTTTTAGCGGGATCCATGATGGGAAAGGTGTAAGCACTTTGTGGTGAAGATGGCCGGTGCCCCTTCACTCGCAGTTGTCGACGTCGCCCTCCCGCAATGCCCTCAAAAGCATACTATCGATTCGCCCCCGCAGCTTCCGGCGGCGCTGCATTCTCCAGCATATCGGTGTCATCAACGCATCCAGACAGATGGTTTCAAGGTGTAACAGATTCTATTTTCCCGCATTTACTACTGCTGTAAAAATATCTCAATTATTTATCTACTCTCTCCGTCTGTTTACTTAGTTTCCAGTGGAATCCATCTTAGTGAGATATCTTACTCCGTCTGTGCCTTTCACAATATCTCCGGACGCTATGCCATCTCGATGAGCGATTGACGGTCAGTTAGCTGACCCAAGCGTGGCGACTCCATCCAGTTAACACAGACATTCCATGCATCTCATCATCTTGTTTCTACGACCGAAGTATCTGACGAAATAGTTGCCTGTTCCAGCAACAATCAGTACCCTAAAGCTGCTTCTTCCCGCATGTCACCAATAGGCTCTTAAATGAAGCAAAATACTTAGGGTAATTCGAGTCCATAAACCAACCTTGGGCATATTCAAAGTGTATTTTCTGTAACTTCTTTTGTTTCTGTTTTTCGCGGCAGTTCCAGAGCCGATCGAGCCTCTTGGTTACCATTGTTTGGTGGTTCTCCTCCCGTGTGCGAAGAAGTTGTGCGAGTACTTGCAGACGGATTGCTTGTAGTCTGCATTAAAGATTCCGACAAGTAGGTCAAAATATAGTTGAATGAAGGCCTACTATTAAATATTCAGTAGGACAGCTGATGCGCATCTTACTCCTCAATCTCCTTCTCACGACGGGCCCACTCCTGCATTTCTGCATCATCAAGCATCTGTTTTCGGTAAGCCACAAGTTTCGCACCCGTCAGCTGGCTGTTTTCCAACAGGTTATTCTCAAGCTGCCGCCGTTCCCGGGCACGTTCAATCATCTCAACCTCCTTTTGACCCGCCGGAAGTCCGTGACCGTAGGTGAGGGTTGACAGAGACAAAACCTCCGGTATGTCACCAACTTTGACGGTGTAGGGCGGTGAGTAGGGATCAGTCTGAGCCTCGGAGTCCCGATAAATGGTCTGAACACTGCGGTTAACAAATGGCTCCTCCAAATCGTAGGCCGCAGGCCGGAGTGCAGCCACCGCCATCATATACTCGTTGGATAACTGAAAGTTAAGCAACGCAATGAGCATAATTGTCGAGGTAAAAAGAAAATGATATAAACTTATTAACAACGGTTAAATAACTATAGTACACAGCGTTTCTTCACATACCTACTAACACATTTTGGCAGATACCACTTTCCGGAGGTATGCGAATAGAGAAAAAAGATGGCGGGAGTACAGTGTCGCAACACTTAGAATTGTCTATTCCCCCACCAGCCTGTCTTACGGGCGGACTACTACTACTACTACTACTACTACTACTACTACCACTACAACTATTACTACTACTACTACTACTACTACTACCATTAATACTACTACTACCACTACTACCGCTGTTACTACTAATACTACTACCACTGGCGGGAATACAGTGTCGCAACACTGAAGAAAACTTTTTCTCCCGTCTACCACCACTGATACGGCGAATACTACTAATAATCCTACTATTAGTACTACTACTACTACTACTACTACTACTACCGCCACCACGACTGCCAATGCTACTCTACCAACGCTTACAGTATGGGTAACTAACTGCAATAATACTAGCATCAGTAACGGAGTGTTGCGACACTGGTATCCAACCAAAAATATTGCCAAATTACTGGGTAGTCAATATTAGCAAGGGCCCACCTTGATTTTGACCATGCAGTGATTCATTCGGCTATAAAGTTTCATTATTTTGGCACCAGGGGCTTTTTCTTAGTGATAAACTTTTCTTGAACCCCGAAAATTTGTGTAATTTATGAACATTAGTTTGTAGGAGTCGTATTATGATATCCACTTCACTTTCATATTTTCGTAATTAAATGACAATATATTCACGTCCGTATTCTGTACATAATTTCTTAACTTTGCGAAAAAACCACCTTTTATTGAGTGTGTATATTAAAATTTGATAAAAAGCGACGAAACACTATTTGCTTTGAGGTTTTATTTCTGTAATGGGCATGACTGGCTGAGGCTATGAGTCCGGACAGTATAGTACAACCAACAACTTCCAGTTTTAAAAAACATGACAAAACATATGGTTTTGCTGGGTATGACAGCGCATACAACTAACTAGAATTTTAACCCTTCGAAAAAAATCCAATGGCAGCAACTTGCTGACATTCGGAGACCCTTTTTGGTTTAGTGAGTTTTTATTCGCCAAATCCTCTTGTTCTCCGTTCACTTTTAAATCTGATTTGTAAACATTAACTTGGCAATCTATCCTTTTTAGAAAACGTGCGGTCCGCGTCTTTTTACAAAATCCTTGCCTTTAAATGTAAGCAGACCGAATTTTCAGGTGCAGTAATGGGCGACGAGGACGTCTTTGTTTACAGTTGTGATTGCACCGTATAATATCGTGAGATATTAAAAAAATTGTAGAAAGTAGTTCACGGGCTCCATGAATGAAGCGCAGACATCAAGGTAGTCCCCTCAAAACAAGATTCGCCAAGAACTTCTAAAGTCGGCCTTTAAAAACAAGTCCAGAGGACGGTCCTCAAAATATTGTCTAACAACTGGTTCTCAAATACATTTTGAAAACCATAATCCTATCAAAAGTAAAAATAGTCAAATTAAGGGGCAAAAGACAAAGCAAAGTGCATATAAAGCGACGGCCGTAACATTCTCTGGAGTCATTGGAGCTAAATGCAAAGGTTTATTAATGGTTCAGATGGCTTTTCAAAAATATAATTACCACTTTCATGAACGCTGGCTTTATATTGAATGGTTAACATCCAGGTGTTTCGATGAGAAAGTCGACCATTCTTTACAAATATGAGCAAAAATAATCGTCCATCTCTTTGCACGGTTAGGCTGAATTTTATATGCTCGCCCATTACAAATATATAGTAGCCTGCTTTGCTGCTAATGTTTGCTGAAAGTTAAATAGCCTTATTTAAACTAAGCATTAAACTGAAAAAAATTCCCCCATAAGCCAATGATTCAAGTTGGACCCACAACCCCGGTTAAAAATCACAGTATGTGGAAAAAAGTTGACCATCTTCTTCAAATTCCGACGTTGTTTGCTACTAAATGTTGCCTATTAGGACCTCAACGAAACTATAATGGCCCTGTGCTGCTGTTGCAATGAAGATCCATGCTCAACATAATTATCTGCCCAGTAAAAAAAACCTAAATACCATTTAAGCTGATGACAGAAGGGGAATTAATTTTTGGCAGGTGTCGCGGCTGGTTTCTTCTACCTCTTCCAGGTAAAATGAGGCCGAACATTAAAACCGTGTTTGCGAAACAGTGGGAGTCCTATTTATCATATAGACTGAAATTTTTATGATATGTTCGTATATCTTTCTTTAAATAATCTTCATTTTGTACGTCCATGTGCAAGGCATAATAAAAAGGAAAAGGGTTAAACTTGCAGTTCAACCAGGATATTAGTATCACGGCAAATGCTTTCAAACCTGCAGGAAAGGACAAGTTCCAGATGACGTACAGATAACTGTCGAACAGATCAGCTGATATATTTATGCGCGCCTAAATGAGCGTAAATTATCTTCGGAAAGTGATTCTGGTATCCGAGGTCGAATTAAATATTGGCATGGCTATATACATTTCGGGTCTTCGATGAATTTAAAATCGATATAATCGTGTTGGTGATTTTAGAATTGTGCTTTTTCGCCCAACATTCCACCGGAATTCATTGATAGCTGAACGTATGTTAGTTATCAAACGATCAGGTATCAATTAAATTAGTTTATGCCTTGATCCTGATTATTAGCCAGTCATATAATAAAAGCCGAAAAAATACGCAAATCGGAAGGATATGAAAGACGACCAGCATAAAATTGTAATTAGACCGAGGACATGAAAACTAGAACTCTTTTACCATGACATTATCTCTTTAAAATGTTGGTGGATGTTTCTGTGCATAGAGGACTCGATATGCAATAAAAATAAAGACAGTAAACTTACGTACGGATTAAATGGTCGGGTTGAAACTTCGAAGTAACGACTCCGTCTGCTTCCATCAACTGACAGATGTCTGTTGCATTCGACTCTTAAAAAACATCGAAGAACAGTTAATAAAACATACTCTGCAGTAAATGCATTGTATTGAGACAGCCCCTTCCACTCTAGACCTTGAGAATAAGGAACATATCGATCTGGGACTTTGACCAAGTTATAGGCCTTATGACTACGAACATCGCTAAACATATTACGAAAAATGGGTTGTCGTTGAAATCCCTTCAAAATTGCTGCAGCCTTGAGTCGTGCACGCACATGATCCCGTGCCGAGGTAACGGAATAAATAGGATCTATTTATAAAATAAGATTTCAAATATTAGAAAACACCATATAAGCAGTCATGCTGCCGTTCCACGAGCGTCTTCTGGATGGTGGTCATTTAAACTTCATATAGTGCGCTGAAACCGTCGCTATGTTCTAGGTCAAATCAGGCCTTTAGGTTGCTTAGGCTCAGAGTGAGAAAACGATGGTCCAGAGGTCGAGCGAGCCATTGAAGCCACTAGTTAAACGACCTGAGCAAACAAGTACGACATAGAGATTCTAGTGGGAATCCTTATGGAAGGAGTTACGGTTTGGTTCTGTGGTTCATTAATGTTGGCCGTCAGTCAAGTACCTGAGCGAGAATTCGCCGTCTGATGTTTGGCAAGGGATTCTTGGATAACGAGCAGATTTCCTGTCTTTGTAGTCCTCATGAAGTACTTGATATATTTTAGTATTCGATAGTCACTTAGTTTGTAACAGGTCATCATCTAGGACGCAGCTCTAGCGGCGGCATAAAATGTTATCAGGAAATATAAGAATAAAGAGTTCGGAAAGGTAGACTATGAATGTTGTAATAATATCCTACATAAAACTGCTTATTCAATCAACTGGAGCTAAACTATGGAGAGGGTAACAGAAGTGAAGCAAATAAAGGAATAGAGGCCAGGCAGCAGTAATCGCAGTGACCAACAGGCACGAAAAGTGCAACAGAAAACTCGAACAGATAAAGGGTTAGTCCAAGCGCAACGAAAAAACAAGAAAACGATTCTATCTGTCTGCTCTTACGGCTGCCTCTGCGGTCGCTTAGTCTTGTCGCTTTCGATACGTTTACCACGCGTTGCTCGATCTTCGTTTTAAGACGCTGTGATGCTAATCGATGTCACCTTCTTTACTACTTGGCCGCAACCAGACGAAGTTTATGGTATGCGCCTCGGCCGACGTTTGCCTAAAGATAACGTCAGATGCCGCAGCTTCTTGATGAGCCTTTTTGCTGCATCGCTTTAGCAAACCTTGACCAGCTGACTGTGTTCCCGCCTTCAGATTCGGTAACCTTGAGGATTTCGGCCTTTGCCATTCAGGAAGTCGTAACTGCTTCGGAATTGAACTCTTCCTTTCCATCCTTTACAGTAGTTAGGCGTTGCTAATATGTACATTTCCACCAGGACCTACCCAGATGACTGAAAGTCCGTCAAACACTTTCTTACCGCACTCCCGGTTCCGTCAACATCTTTTGCTTCTCCTCTCCGTCAAACGCTATGCCACATATGGCGAATCTTGTCTAAGATCTTGCCCCCATAGGCGGTAGACAGCCTCTATTTTAGTCTCGGAGCCAATCGAGACCCCTTAACCGTTAAGTCCAACACAGAGGCACACGGTTCAAATAGCTTTCAGTGACTTCCAAAAAGTGATCGACACTCTAACGCACCAGAGACTGTAATAAAATCTGAAACGAATACCGATCCGAATTGACTCCCTCATATAGTTTGAAAATTTCCTTGTGGGTCTGCACTGACTTTTGTACGTCGGTCAATGAAAACCATATCTTCCTGTGGTCGGGTTTGGCGTTCCCGGCGTTCAGTACTGGGACTTATATAGTTCCTAGTATACGTGGGCGATTGCGCAAGCTATTTCGACCGCAAAGTATCAATGTTTACAGACTGCAGGAAATTATATAATGTTGTAGGGGGCTCTGCCGATGAAGATGAAGCTAAGTCGTCTGGAGGAGTGGTTAAATCGTTGATTCATAAAGTTGAGCTTCAGCAAGTGTATCAGGCAAGTGTATCAGCAAGTGTATCCCAGGAAACCAAGCCAGATATGCCAACACATGAAACTAGTTTTTCAACGGTGCAGCTTTACGATACTTGGAAATCCAAATCTACGCTGACGTGCTGATGATGAACACCTTAAAACCATCCGCCCATTGTTAGAGTGCGGTAAAGAGAATAATGTCCGTATTGTGCGGCATCATGCGAGTATTTGCATATTTAGACGAAGACTTCTTCTGCAAGACCTTTGAAACGTTTATGCGGTCACATTTGGAGTACTGCAAAAAGGTCCGGAGACTGTGGGCGACTCAAGATCAATGCAACAATGAATGAGCCTAAAGGAGAGCCACGAGAATTGTTAGGATTCGGATCTGCTTTCCCCATGCAACCTGCCTAACAAATCTGAACCTCGTTTCTTTAAGTTATTTGGAACTTCATAGGAATCTCTTGCAAGCACTTGGCGTCAAGAAGAGATTTGACTGTGCCCTGGTCTTTGAGGACCTTTTTTACCCTTCTCTATAAGAGTGGTCAGACTATCGAATGCCCTTCCTGCAGACATCGCGATGTTGCTATTGATGGGAAGCTCGAAAAGGAACCTCGACATATTTATGCCTTTATATGAACAAGAGAAGTGAGAGCTCTAGCTCAAACCCTGAGACTCACGCCTAATTTGTTATGCTATTGTAGGCCACAAAGAATGCGACACACCGGCTGCCTGCAGGACGCAAAGGCGGAATTTGAACACATGATGCAATTGGCAAAATTCGATCGTCAGATTGCCTTGGGCGACATCGGGGGATCTAAGCCACTGTAGCGATTACCGTGCACTCAGCAACGCAATTATTCCTAATCGTGGTCCATAGTCTCATCTTCGGGATTTCGCTGATGCTCCTTTAGGCCAAATGATTATTTTCGAAGACCGACCGTGTGCGGGCCCTACATCAGACATTTGTCGACAAAGAAGATATTCTCAAAACTGCCGTCGCCACCACATTTTGCCTCCTCGACTTCATCCATAGGCCTTCCGGCCTCCGTAAGGCTTCCCAGGCGTTCCGGATGTTCGTCGATCATGTAACTCGTGGCCTGCCATTTGGTTGGTCTATACCGATAACTTTCGTGGGCTGGTCGCAGTTCTGAAGAGCACAGGGTTTCCATGTCATGATTTTTAAACGAAAAGTATGGTGTCATCGTCAACCCTTCCAAGTGCAGTTTTGCCGTGTCTCTTCCTTAACTCTGTAATAAACACGTTGATCTTGTAGATTTGCCTACTCTGTCCTTCAGAGAAATTCGTAGCTTTTCTCCACCAACCTCAAAGTGTCATTTGCATCGTTTTCTTGGCGTGGGTACTTCTTATCACCAACTCCTACCGGAACGCACTGATCGCATCACTGCGACCATTAACATGTTTTCTGGTCCACAGAGTCCCCACGATTGTACAGGTGAGATATTGACTGTTTTCTGAGAAAATCAAGATTTGCCTGATTGACGCTAACTTGAAGACGCATCCTGCCTTTGACACTCCTCTATCCCTGATAATAGAGATTTCAGCCGTAGCCGCAGAGGCCGTTCTTTAGCAGCACCAGTCATTGACTCTTTTCCCCTAAAAAAATTCTCGCCGACTGAGACGCTCTACATTATATTTGACTGTGAACTACTCGTCATTTACTTCGGCATTAGGCATCTCCGACGCCTATTTAAAGGGCCGTAACTTCACTATTTTACGAACTCTAAGTCGCTGGGGTTTCCTTTTCGACTCCACTCTGACAAGGTAAAGCCGTCTTATATTTCGCACCAGAAATTCAGCTTATGATTTCCTGAAAACACCCAACATAATATCGGCGCGAAGAATAATGCGGCTGACGTCCTGTCCAGACCTTCCCTTTGGGCGCTTCAGTTTTCACATGGAATCTATCTTACTACCATACGGTCCGAATAAATGTGATTTGGTTGTCCTGACAACGACCCAGTTAGTCGTCTCAACTCTCAAGTATTCTCGTAGCCACCGGTATTTGCACGACCCTGTGTGATGTATCAACTCCTTCTCATCGCGCGCTCTTGGCCGCCTCGATGCGTCGCGCTGTCTTACAGTTTATTAATGGCCTTTCGCTCCGAGCCCCAAAAAAGCTTCTCACGGAAAGGTCCTTCTGATTTGGCATGAACAAAGGTGTCAAAGCTTGAACACGGTCATATCTGCGTTTTCAGTAAAAAGGGTGGGACGCCGCAACAAGACTCTATCAGACGCCTCCCCTAACCCGAACGCATGGTTCAGCCCCGTTTATCAGGATGTTGTAGGTCACTCGTCTACATCCAATGTTCACGTTCACCTCCTCAATTGCGCCGACCGACGCACACGCTGGGCTGAAATCATAATTCAGTATAATTCAGTTTATATGAAGGATAGTGCCAGAGCCTCGGAAAACCAGATTTACAGACAAAAGTTTGAAAAAACATGCAGATATTTACATAGCAGTTATGCCGGTCATTGATATCATGTAAATATTTGACCATCGAGCATAAATTTATCTAGTCTTCTTTTTACCCGCGTTTATAAAAGGTTTTCCTCGTGAAATTTTGAACAGCATTACATTTTAACCGTAATCCGTCTCCATTGACCGCTTTTATCGTTGGTGTATTGACTAGTAGGAGAACTAAATTGTTCTCTATTTTATCCTACGTAGCCTTTATTATCCAACTCAAATTTACTCCCGGTTTTGTTTTGCCACCCACTTTAATATCATTTACCCGTTCTTTTCAAGTTTGCATTCCGTTATTGAGTTAACATTGCTTAGTACTAAGTGTGCCGTCTGAACCAACAATCTTGATAGCTTTCAGAAATTTTTTTATCATACATAGCCTCATTCATATCTCCCTGAAGTTTCCGCAGCTATCATCACTATAAACTTTTGGACCAAAGTCTTGTTTAGCTTTTTTGACATGAAACCTCACGCAACCCTTCGTCGAAATCTGAAGAATACTAAACTCTAATTAAAACCCATATGAAGAAAATAGACCTAGGGGCACTCGATAATTTTAACTATTTTATGTCTCGTTACGGATCAATTTTTTCTGTTCTTGCTGCCCTTCTGGAAGGAAAGTTGCCAACACTCACGTCTCAGCAGTATGAGAAGCTCATGCCTCTCATTGACCTGGTCGCTAGTGAGACAAAAGACAGGCACAAACGAAGTTTTAACTTTATTAAAAAAACTTTCCTAAGAGTAGACAGCCAATTGATGTCGCTTTCCACTTTCTTCACTCATGCGGCTTCAACTTTAGAGTCGCTGAAGTTAAGAGACTCATCTACGTGCAAAAATCCAACAATTCTTTTCAAACTATTTTCGTCGATAGAAGTGGACTTTATTTTCTCCCATTTGGAACGCTCAGCGCAATATCTCAGGGAAAATAAACTTTTTATTAGTCGAAATAAAACTCCACTACAACGAAGAGTTTCTCCCCCATTAACAAACGTAAAGCCACCCCAGAATTTAACTCATCTGCCGTTTGCCCCTAAAGTAGCTTCTCTATCGGGCGTCAACCAAACCATATTCTTATCTATAGTGGCCCCGGTTCCATCTAGCTCTTCAAATGAGCAAATTATCACTGAGTCAGTTGAAACCAGCCTCGTCAAAGCACCCCTAAGAGGCAAGGATTGCTTAAATGCGACTCCCAAATTTACGAGGGAGCTTGATCATAACAGTAAAGATGAGCCAATCCTAGAACCACAACCGGCCCCTAGCATTCAGAATAATAAACTAGTTACTCAATCTAGATCGAATCCATTCCGTTTCCGCGCCTGGCCACTCAGGTCTGACCTTGCGGTTAGGTTATATAAGCCAGATCATAGCTCAGGGAGATCTTTACCTGATCCTCTCCCGAATTCCCAATTAACTGTAAACACCTCTGTTGTGAAGCCCACTTGCACACCAGCCTGCAAAATGCAAGTAAACTGTTTCTCAAAATCTTTTCTTCCGCTACCTAACCATAAACTACCCCTCATATTATGCTAACAATTCACAAAATCCTATTTTCATGCCTCCTATTTTTCCAACCCAACAAAATAGCATTCCTCTTCCTGGGTGCTTCTCAACTGTTTTTCCATACAATGCTGCATCTCTAGTTATTGGTAATTCCCCCACAAATTTTAGACCACAGCAACTTTGTCTCCCACCAATTGCTTCACCTCAAAAGCTTAATTTCCCAGCACCAGCTCTCCTTTTTTATAAGTAGCAACGAGCTGAACCTACATATTAGGAATACGCTCAGTAGTGTCTCTCTCAACGCAAGATCAGTCGTGAAAAAGATGGCACAACTAAGAAGTGTGGCTGTAGAGTTTGACCCAGACGTGTTGTGCATTACAGAATCGTGGGCTCAATCTCTAATTTCAGACTCGGCACTCAATGTAAATAGCCTCAGTTTATACCGCCAGGATCGTGTCGAAAGATGTGGCGGTGGTTGCCTTCTTTGCATCAGAGCCTCACTTGCACAGTCGCCTTATGACCTGAGCATTTCCTCCTTTTCTGGAAATTTATGTTTCGCTTCGATAATACTTCCGCAAAAGAGGAAAGCCTTAGTCGGTTGCGTATATAATCCTCCTTGTTACTCCGGAAATGAAAGCCAACTCTGTGACCTCTTCGAAAAAATTGCAGAGACTCCCTTCGATGTTAAGATTATCGTAGGCGATTTTAATTTGTCAGAAATTGACTGGCGCACACATACTTCTTTTCCTAAATTCCAGAAGCTCCTTGGCACCATTTATTTTTCAAACCTGACTTAATTTTCACTAATGGCTCTTTCCCTCTATTTATGGATCTCTATCATGATCTTTTCGCAAGTGACCATGCATTAATTCATTGTCGACTTCCAGTTGCCATTTCCGCAAAGCCAACAGTACAGCGTAGTATTTTTGACTTTGCTTATATTAACAAGGAATTAGTAAATAACTTTAACAGCACTCTTGATTGGAAGAGTATTTTTTTCAAATAATTATCTAATTTTTTTCAACAATTTATTACAATGCATAACAGAAGGTCTTCTCGATCTAATTTCACGGAGGACGTTCGAATCGAGTGCCATTTCCACCGCTGTTCCACACTTTCGTAAAAACAGACTTAAAAAGCTACAGAAGCAGCTTAAAGGTCCTTCTGTGAGCTCATTATCAGTTCATCTAAGAATCGTTTAAATATTTGAATTAACTTCGAAAATGAGGCTCGCGTGAGATAGGCGTAGAGAGTCTTTAGCTATCAATGACGTGAATGTTTCTACATCAGTTGCTCAGATCTTCCGCCAATGATCATCAGCTAAGTCCCACCAAGTCATTCCGTCTTTGCTTAGTACCAACCATGCCTTCATTACAGATGAGTCAGGCAAAGCAAAAATGTTAAATTCTTTCTTTTCCAAACATTTCACCATCGAAACTGACCCAATCCATTTAATTCCTCGTTGTCTGGTGCATCTCTCAGCATCATTAATTTTTCTCCTGAAACTATTCAAAAACTGATAAACCATCTTCCTAACTCTCACTCAGTAGGCATGGACAATATCCCAAACTCTCTTATAAAACAGCTACGTGATTTTCCTCCTCTGCTTAGCGAACTCTTTTCAGTATTCCTCGTAAATGGCTTCTTTCCTGACTATTGGAAAACTTCTATTATTATTCCTGTATTTAATTCTGGCTGCCGTTCTGACGTACAGAACTATCGAGGTGTCCATAAAACGCCTTCTTTCGCTAAAACCTTTGAAAAAAGTATTGCCTTAACAATTACTGACTTTTGCACATCCAATCAAGTTATTAACCCTTCCCAGCATGGTTCTTTACCAGATCGCTCTTGTGGAACATGTCATTTGTCGTTTCTCAATATACTTACCTTTCTTTGTAATGATCATCTATCTATCGTCGTTATTTATTTTGATCTTAGTAAAGCCTTCGATAAAGTGCCACATAAAAGACTCTTGGTTAAATTAGAAACTATGGGAATTCGCAGTCCACTAACAGACTCTATCAAGTCACTTTCCAGTAAAAGCCCTATTATAAGTGGTGTCCTACAAGGCACTGTTTTAGGTCATCTTTTGTTCTTGCTTTAGGTAAATGATATCTCGATGGCAGTTTAGCATTCTCAATCATTTATTTATGCCGATGATCTCAAATGCGTATATTCTTTTAAAAAATCTACGAGTCTTCATTGCCTGGAGCAAATCCATGCTGACTTACTTGCTCTCCCAGCTTGCAGCTCAAAATGGCTAATGGACTTCTCACCTAAATGTCGCTATATGTGTTTTGGACCTGACAGACTACCACAACCAGTGGTCTTTCAAGGCACACCTATGACTGAATTTACCACCATCAAGGACGTAGGTTAAAGCTACTCTAATAATCTTGATCTCTCTCCACACACTTACAGAATTTCAGCTAAAGCTGCCCAGATTTGTGACTTTTCTTCTTACAATTGCTATCTTCCTGAAATTAAATTAAGTCTCTATCGTATGTTTGTACTTTCCATTCTCGAGTATTGTTGTCAATTCTTTGATTTGTTGAATGAGGCTAGTCGTTTAAAAATTTAAAATGTACGAAGACTTTTTTCTAAAAATTTTTTAGATAGGGTTCATCCAAATATCTTCTACTCAGATAGATGCCAACTAATTAACCAAAACTTTTTATGGGTTCGAAGACCAGAAGCAGGCTTCTGTCTCCTCTATCGAATTAATAATAGTTCAAATCTTCCTCGGATTTCAGCACTTGCCCCTAATAGTCGCCCATACAATCTCCGGAACTCTTCCCTGATTATACCTCCTCCGACTTCCTCCATCTCTAAGCGCTCTCATTTTTTCGCTTCCAGGTATACTATCCTCTGGAATAATCTTCCAATAAATATAAGATCTTCAGAAAATCGACACACCTTTAAGAGAAGGCGACGCATTTACCTGAATACAGACTCGATTAAACTTTTATTCTTGCCAAAAGTATATTATATTTTGAATAACAGTCAGTGACTTTGAAGTAGACAATATGCCCGTTTCATCCTCCATTCTAAATGACATTTTCCTGATAAATAAAATGAGTTCGCTTCAGACTTTCACTTTCGGCACTGACCCACGTTGTTCTTGTAGCTGATGTTTGAGCAACAGCTACTGTTGCTAACTCCTAACCACCCCATTCTAAAAACGTTTTGGCGGGAATACAGTGTCGCAACACTTAGAATTGTCTATTCCCCCACCAGCCTGTCTTACGGGCGGACTACTACTACTACTACTACTACTACTACCACTAATACTGCTACTACTACCACTACTACCGCTGTTACTACTAATACTACTACCACTGGCGGGAATACAGTGTCGCAACACTGAAGAAAACTTTTTCCCCCGTCTACCACCACTGATACGGCGAATAATACTAATAATCCTACTATTAGTACTACTACCACCACCACCACGGCTGCCAATGCTACTCTACCAACGCTTACAGTATGGGTAACTAACTGCAATAATACTAGCATCAGTAACGGAGCGTTGCGACACTGGTATCCAACCAAAGTTTTATTGTAAAATTTTCGGAAGGCACTTCAAACGCAAAGTAAACACTAGTTTGATGGGCGAGAAATACCAGCAATAAAAGTGACCTCGAGCCCCGTTTGGAAAGGGATTATTTTAAGTAGGAGGCCTCGTTGACGTCCGCCGGCGCTTTTGGTATTTTATATGCAATACCTACATGATACTATCCATTAATCCCCAAAAGAATGCTTTTAGCTAAGACAACTAGCTTTGGTCGAAACGGTGAAAACCCTCCGAATGGTAAGCGCAAGAACGTCGAGGAGACACGAGCCTTTCGAACGAGCTATTCAGATGAAAACTGATGACTTCATTTACTGATAGAAGCGAACAGGCGAGTCCCAGGTAGCAGTTCAGAAGATGAAGATGCGATCACTGGGACAATGATCGCATCTTCATCTTCTGGACTTCAGTTACTGTCAACAAGTTCGCCAAGATAGCATTGGTTGGGGGGGGGGGGCGGCGGCCGTCTTCAAGTTGCAGTAGAAATGAACATTCCTGAAAGTTAGGCTGCGTCTACCGCATTTCGTCATGTCAACAAATGTACTGGTCTCAGCTTCACAGACTGACCTTAGGTGTAAGTGATTAAGGCTTAAGTATCGATTGATTGTGCATTAAACGGATCCTTACGCTGTGTGTTATACCTGATATTTTTGTCCTTGAATATATGAGGTCCATCTGGAAAAATAAATGTCTAGGTATGGAATTCGGCTGCCGGAATTCCAAATTAATTGTCGGATCAACCTAATCTACTTTTCGTTAGCGACTGTCCAACTTTCTCAATGTACTTCCTAGATCCACTTGAAGGCTTTTATCATAACGTGCTCCTTTTGAAGAATATCGGGTTAGATGATAGTTGGTAGCCCTCCTGACACCGCAAACTCCCAGCTGCCTGTCAATCGGGACCGGTGGTAAAAGGAGCTATACGGTTAGGACAATTGAGTGGACGGGTAAATGGCGATTGTATTATATGCTAGGAATTGACGTTCCTGGTAAAGTGGAAGCCTAATTTAGATTAGGTGAAAAATACAAGGAAGGTATGGAAATGAGCAAGGAAACTTTGAACGGTGTGTGGAATAAATGCATCCTAGCCTCAGATTGTAAAGAATAGCAAGCGAAGGCGAACAATCAATGGGAAGAAGGCAACTAGTCCGAAGGTCATTCCGCAGTGTGCGCGATAGAACTCCATCCAACATAATGGACAGAAGAACACGAGAGTCAAGCAGCGGCACGCGGGACGCCACAACGCAAGCCAGGTAAGACTTTTATGCGAGAAAGTGGTTTGGGCGGAAGAGAAAATCCGCAAATAATGAGGCAGTCGAAAGCTACCTCTGCTAATGAAAGTGGATAAAGGGTAAGCCTCATTGGCATCGTTACCGGTGCCAATCCGCCCAAGATAGTACATCTACAATGAATGAGGCAGCCAAGAGCTACCTCTTTTTATAAAAGTTGATGTAGGGAAAGCCTCTTTGTCATCGTTACCGGTGCCCAGGATAGTACCTCCACAATGAATCTGGTACAGGTAATAGAGCAAGCATGCAAATTTAGAAGCGTAATGAGAACGTAATCATAACTACTGAAATTAAGTCAGTAGGTACGGTTGTGAATTCTGTGGGCACGGTTGCTAACTCCCTCTTCTAATGAAATTTGACATGGGGTAAGCCTCATTATCATCGTTACCGGTGCAAATCTGACCAGGATAGTACCTCTAAAATGAATCTGATACAGGTCGTACAGCGTGCGCGTGAATTTAGAAGCATAATGACAACGCAAGCACAGCTACTGAAATCGAGCCAGCAGGTACCGTTATGGAGTCTGTGGGCACGGCTACCAACTATTATCTTACCGAATATCGTTCCATCCTCGATTTCTGTCCAGTTTGCTCGAAAGATTTGCTGAAACACCTGACGTCTCGCGGCTTGCTTTACTTTTCGCTTGGGTCAAATACGAACTCTTGCACGGTTTAGCCTTACGAAGTTTCGAATCTCCCTGCTTTTTATTTTATTCCCTAGAAGTTTTATTTTCTCTTTCCGTTCGTGACGACTGTCATCCCTCTTTCTTTAACTATGTTTTAATAGCTGGAAACAATGGTTTCGCCCTTTATCGGTATGTTTCGATTTAATTGTGTGCATGATTATCGTCTTCTCTTAAAGCCTTCTTCTTTTAAAAAAGGCGGTAAACTTTCATTACCGTATTTCCATATCTGGCCTATCGCATGTAGCGCGTTAAGATTTCCACTGCTATCTTTAACTCCACATGAGTAAGTGACGGAATTAATTAGGGTAGCGTGTCCTGTTCCTCTTCTGTTTAGTCTTTTTTGTCAAGTATGTCAGAGATTCATTTTAAAATAGTAGTTCGTTTATTCACATTGACGATCTCGAAGTTACCTAAACATACTAACCGGCAAATCGTGACACTGGGCCACGGGCCCAGTGGTTAGAGGCGTGAACTTCTAACAAACAGGTCGCGAGTTCGAGCTCCAGGCGTTACACACTTCGGGGTTGGGTGTGACTGTCTGACGACGGCTAATAAGCCAGAAATGGCCACTCCAGTCTTCCTTGTCTATGTCGGTAACAGGGGTTAGTATGTCGGCTTAACTTTCGGCTCATATGATTGGTTTGGAAAACCTCCAATCCTGTCGGGAGCTGGCGTGACGTCAACGCGCGGACGACACGCGGGCGGGTCGCTAGGGCTGGGTCACACCATCTGCAACCAATCGCGCTAGGTGAGTCATATTTTTTCCCACAGATTAGCGTTTGTTGACGAAATCACATAGTGAATCGTGTACATTTAACATCACCGTTTTGGTTTGCTGTCGACAGCTAAATCCTCGATACAGTGTACTAAAATTCAACAATAAATTAAGACATGGGCTTAACCCCGATATCAGGAGGCCAACTAGAAACTACAAGGTGTTAGACGGCTAATAGAGTGACTGGGTGAAGGTTGACGTTGTTTCAATCGTCAAATAAACACCATCCCAGAGATAATACTTGTGTTTTTACAAACCGCCTACATGCATATCGAAAGGTCATCAGGAAGCGGTGCAGAAAAGCAGAGGTCATTGACAAGACCCTTTCTGCCTGAAGTTTCGTCAGACAACATTTGAGCGGTTGATGTGAAACTTGCTATTCTGACACAAGAAGAGTTGCAGATCCACCAGGCTATGATCCCAGCTAATGATTTGCATTTTAGAACCTTTGTCCAGCAGCAGAGTCCAGAATCCTTTCTTTCAGTTACCCAGCTTGTCGGAAGGTCACTGGCCACTCTTCACATAGCCTGCCAAGCGTCATCTGGAAGATGTAAATTCAGGTGAAAATAAGGGTTGAACGAAATAACAAGTAGCGACGAAACGCGGCAACCAAGCCGACAGCTTGGGTCCGTGTAAACTCATTCGAAACCGCGCCTTAGCGGACTCTCTCAAATCACCTATTATGGCGAAAGTGACCGATTTTGCATTCACAAAGTGAGCCAATATGATAGTCTTGGTGTAATTTTGAAGCGAAACGTGGCCCAATTTTCCGAATACGTTGGCATTACGCTAACAAATAGCACAAGACGATGTCCACACCTCCTGATGTATCTCAGCGGAATGGGTGTCTTTGCTGAAAGGAATACCTCAAATGCAAGATTCCGACAGTAGAAAAATCCCTGAAGCAAACAGTCAGCATGAACTGAACGTATGCTGGGGTCATTGGCGAGTGTGCAAGGCAGTCTTTAAGCGATGAACTAGGCATACGATCGTTTTGTAGACAGCTACTCTGCCGGTCTTTAGTTTCCCCGGGGGGTGAACAGGCCCTGTAGTCTAGTGCTGCTTTCATTAGTTTTATCCTCCGGGCGAGTTCTTGAACGGGATGTGTCCCTCACAAAGACTAAAACACGGCCCAACTCTGGGCGCGTGCTTCAGCGCTGAGCCTCTCGGGGCTACCTGTACGTGCGCACCAATTGTAGCCTGCTTCTCGGCCAATCATTTTCGGACTGACTCAGACATGACCTCGCTGAAGGCGCTGGACGACCGCCCAACTGTCTGACACCAGAGAACACCGCTCTCGTGGCGTCAGACGTGCACTCATCCGACTGCTAACCCCCTACCAACCTATTCTCTAGTAGTTTTGTACAATGCTTTCTTCCCTTCTTTCTATTCGGGACCGATCCGAAAAGTCATAGTGGCTAGGGTCTTGCTATGGCTGAATCCGCGGAGATAGTAGTTGCTTATAAGCATTGGCCAAAATATACAGTAGATGGTACGTTATTAACGACAAAACCAATGGAGACGGGAATGGCCATTTCTGGCTTATTAGCCGTCGTTGTCCCCTACCTCTGTATATTCCTGATCGAAACCGACAGGGCAACGGGCTCGTGGCCCAGTGGTTAGAGGCGTGGACTTCTAACTAACAGGTCGCGAGTTCGAGGCTCGGGTGTTCCACACTTCGGGCTTGGGCATGGCTGGCTGACGACGGTTAATAAGCCGGAAATGGCCATTCCAGTCTCCCTTGTCTTTGTCGGTAATAGTATTCTGCCTATATATCATGCGCCGCTGTGCGGCTGCTGGTTAGGCTCGAGAGAGAGCCCTTAAGGCACAACGGAACGAGTGAGTTCCGTATGAACGATCGGTGAGCGCCCCCTACCATTGTATATTCCCGATCGAAAACCGACAAGGCAACGGGCTCGTGGCCCGGTGAGTAGAGGCGTTGACTTCTAAACCAACAGGTCGCGAGTTCTATCCTCGTGTGCTGCACACTTCGGTGCTAGGTGACTGGCTGACGACGGATAATAAGCCAGAAATGGCCATTCCATTCTCCCCTGTCTTTTTCGGTAATAACGTACTGCCTGTATCATGCGCCGTTGTGCGGCTGCTAGTTGGGCTCGAGAGAGAGTCCGTAAGGCACAACCTGGCGAGTGAGTTCCGTAGAAACGATCGGTGAGCGTGCCCTACCATACAATGCATGTGCTAACTCATGAAATGCCAAACGAAATTCTGAAGTACTTTTTCGACTCGAAAGGATTACTTAAGGAGGGTTGTAAAACGAAATATACCACAGCAGAAGCCCCAGATAGTTCGGTTACTTCGCGATGCCGGCTTGTGGATCAAAATGCTCATTTATAACACATCGAGTCTAAGCATTTACTAATTTTACTTGTAAAGTATACCCTATGGCTCAAATCTACTGCTAAATTGTATGAACCTCACATAGTCTCCTCTTTATAGCGTATGGAAATATATGATTTCCTATACACGGAAAATAAACGGCTTGTAGTGTGGAAACCCTGAATGCAAGTGTGATGACAGGTCGGGTTCGAATTTATTCGGAAATCAGAAAAGTCTTTTAAAACTGAATTATTTCCTTTCTTCAATAATAAAAGTTGAAAAGGAGATAATTTTCTACCAAAAGAGAAAAAGAATGGGCATTTTTATGCATGTTTTCTATTAAATAAATCTGATTCTTTAAGGGCATCAAGATTTAGTGATAAAAATTCATGCGACTCAAGTAGTTGTTTTTACAGAGTGTAGCTCTTGCAGGTCGCCGGAAGGAAGTTTGTTCGAAAGCCGGCGTCCCGAGGCAACTGAAATATCTTGGGATTCTGCTGTGGTATAAGTCCTTTTACAACCCTACTTAAGCAATCTTTTCGAGTCGAAAACGTATTTCAGAATTTCTGTTAGCATTTGATGAGTCATCACATCTAATGTACGGTGTCGGTGAAGAACATTAAAGGGACGCTGTTGAAGGCATTACGCCTTTATTGTGTAAAATTTTATCAAGGAGAACTATAAATAATGGGCAATAAGAAGAAAAGAGACAAACCACAAAATAACGTGAATAGTAGTGAATCGTAAACCCACAAAAACACTGGAACGCTGCAAATGGACTGGAGGTACCACAGAAATGACAGAGGACGGTCCAGATTGAGGCGCTGCAATTTAGGGCGTCGTCCGTGCCTTCTCCTCCTACGCCTCCTGATATCCACCTCCATCCTCGTAGTATCCGCCGTCTTCAACGTCCTCACCGCGTATTTCGTTGGTGACGCCCAGTGTTTCCCTTCTCGTAGCGCCAGTCTCGTTATCACGGAAGAAAAAGAAGCTGGGAATCTCTCTTCGAGGTGGGAATAAATAGGCCTTTAGTGTGGAAGGACCCTTGTAGGCCGGAAGCCGCAGAGGATCCGCCTCGAGAGGCCCCAGTCTGAAAAGTTCGGACTCCGGAAGTTCAGCGAAGCCAACATGCTCACCGCGTGCTTCCTTTTCTAGTAGCAGTTGCTCTTGTTTCTGCAACTCCTGTTGTCTCACGATATCCGCCTTCGTGGCTGCTTCTGTGCTCAGCTGAATGACCTTGTCGACCAGCCGAGTCCGTAGCTCCTCCATGTGTTCGAACTCAGCCTTCTGTCGAAGGATGGAGCCCATCTTGAAGATGTTTCTCTCCTCCGTGGCCTCTGCGGCGCTGAGACGGCGTTGCCAAGTCGGTCTACGGTCCCGATACACACGCCAGTACATTTGCAGCCGTAGAAGGTTCTTATGAAGACAGCGACAAGTGGAATTATCAGACCAGTTGCGGCCAACAGTGTAGTCTAACCAAACTTTGAAAAGAGTGGAATATGAGCCTCCTATTCCTATGCCTTGGGCTCAAACGGCAATATAACAAGAGGGAGTAGGCTATGGACATTTTCTAATTCAGAACAAGTACTTACAATGGCTTCTCGGACATGCAGGTGTTTATTGCTGAGTTTGGTATCAGTTAGAAATAACCCGTCGCCAGTTCTTTTAACCAGAGCCAGAGGGTAGAACACGGGACTAAGGACCTCTCCCCGTAGTATAAGTGGTCTTGTGCCTGACTCTGGGGAGGGCGCTCATCCGCGTGTCCTAGTCTAATGTTAATACTAAAGCCTAGCCCTCACTATGACCTTAACGCTGACCCTAACCTTAGCCCTAACCCCAAACTCCCTGGAATAAGGCGCAAGGTCAGCCGTGCCCTACGGACGAGTGTGACTTGTGCTTGGAGAATAGGGCGGGGGTTTGTTAACAGGGGGTAATTCGGAGTGTATGTGCGATTTTCTCGACAAGTATACACTTTTTTAACATCTCAACATTATGTCCGCACAACCCTCTATAAGTAACCAGGTTCCAACCACTGACGGACAACGATGTACAAGTTCGGTAAACTCGGAATACTCTCCAAAATTCCATTATATCAGCCACCAAAGTGACAGGCTTCCTCTAATTTCAATATCAGCTGAGAGTGAGTTTTTTTTCGCGAGTAATAGGGAACTAGAAATCGTCAAATACGACGTGGCGTAACTTTTAAGAAACAAGCCTTATTACGTGATTCCCTTTGACACTAGAATATGTACCGCTCGTATTACAGGTGGCATGTGTCAGAGTAATGGTCGGCTTAGGAGGGTTAGTGTTAGGGGTAGAGTTAGAGTTCAAGTTAGGACATGCGAATGGGTAGCTTTCCGGAGTTTATCATGATGCCGCCTGTAGAATGGGGGAGGATTCCACATTTCCGTGATTTTGGAGTATTTTTTTCAGCGGGAGAGTATGTACTACTCGGGTAATGTTTATTTCAGCGTCAGAAGATACCATACTAGCAGCACAGGTACTGGCTATGGGCTTTTAGCTGGTATCTGTGGTGCTAGTATGGTCTCTTCTTTTTCTGCTGCTGCTGTTGTTAGTCAAAAACGTGATCGCTTGCTGTGTGGACCAGGGGGCGTGGAGTGAAACGACAGGGTGCGGGCTCGATCATCCGCACCTGCGCCACCCTCCTCCGGTCTTCTTGACTCTGTCTTGGCACCGGGTCCAGGTGGTGAGTTGGGAAGCGAGAGAGTGCGGTAGATGCTGCGCAAGTCTACTCCCACTATGCACTGATTCACGTGCAAGTCACCGTCTCCCTCATCTTGCTGGACATCGTAAGAAACAACGTTCGAACTGTCGTATCTTCTAACGTCAAAGCATACCATTAGCTGCGTCTCAGCAGTTAATGACTACTACGCGGTTATCCCGTTATGGCCGATGGACTTCGCCCCAAATATCCATACTTTTAAAGTTAGGTCATGAAATGTCAACCAAAATTTCGAAATGCGTTCTCGTTTCGAAAAGATAAATTAAGTAGTGTTGTAAAAGTAACCATGATGCAGCATAAACCTATAATGATCCAGTTACCTCAGCATGTCGGCTTTCGAAAGAATTAATTTTCGGCTGCATGCAAGATCTATACTCTGCAAACAATGGCTACTTATGTAATATGCAATTTTCGCATTGATTTTCGATGCCCTTGAATATTCAATTATATTTCATGGAAAACATGCATAAAAATATTCATTATTTTACTTATTCGGTAGAAAATCATGTCTTCTTCCAATTTTATACTCAAGAGAAGAGTAAAATTCGGTTTTTAAAAAGTTTCCAATTGTGAGATTTTTTTAATATCGTTAAATGGCCGTTAATGAAACGTCATGTATCTGCATTTACGAATGAGGCTTGTAAAGTTAACAATATTGCTCAAATCCACTGCCTAATTGTATGAATTTCACATGGTCTCCTCTTAACACTGTAGAGAAATGCATGCAATATCGTTAACTTTACAAGCCACATACGTAAATGCCGATACATGACGTTTCATGAACGGCCATTTAACGATATTAAAAAAATCTCACAATTAGAAACTTCTTTAAAACCGTATTTTATTCCTCTTTTGAGTATAAAATTGCAAGAAGAAATGATTTTCTAACGAATAAGTAAAATAATGAATATTTTTATGCATGTTTTCCATGAAATATAATTGAATATTCAAGGGCATCGAAAATCAATGCGAAAATTGCATATTACATAAGTAGCCATTGTTTGCAGAGTATAGATCTTGCATGCAGCCGAAAATAAGTTCTTTCGAAAGCCGACACCCTGAGGTAACTGGATCATTATAGATTTATGCTGCATGATGATGAGTTTTACAACACTACTTAATTTATCTTTTCGAAACGGGAACGCATTTCAAAATTTTGTTGACATTTCATGAGTTAGCACATCTACTGTACAAGCCTTAGTTTAGACTGATCTACTCCAGGTTATCAGTTGAATTCTAAGAAAATTAAAAAACAACAGTGTTTGCTTACATGAAATTGACCTTCCAAAGTCTCCAGGAATGACCTGGGATATTTCTGTGCCAGTCAGTACTCTGGCCTAACTAAAGTGCTCTTTTCAATTTGCAAACATATCGTAAAAATTCCTCAGGTTTTTTGCACATAAACTACAACGCTATCAACAGTTAACAGAATTTTTAAAAGTAGGCGAAAAAAAGCCTCCTACTGCACTCAAGACTGCGGAAACACGACGCCAGAGTCGGCTAAGGCCTTTCTGAATAATAGATTTGTCAACCGCTGCCAGAGAACCCCGACGGCTGCCAAGTGCGATGATGAAGGTGAGAGAAGAGAAGAAAACTGCTAGACCCAGAGATATCATCGTCATTGAGAAGAGTTCGTTAGGCGAGAAAGTGATCTGGGTCATTTCCTGAAAGGAGGGGAGAGGGGAGGGGAGAGAGGAGTAAATAGTTGTTGAAAATTTAGCATTTGGCCTTCAGCACACCAACCCAACCGGCATACAGATAAATCGTCGCTGCTATGGGACTAATCACGTAGCGCTAAGAATTTGAATAAGCAAACAGATTGAAAAATGCGGTGGAAGTACGTTCAACAAACAGGTTGGGACACATTTTGGTCCCGTTACGGCCTGAGGTTCAATATAGGGGCCTACAGTAGAGAAAAAACCGACAAAGAGGCCTGACTAGTTTGGAAATCCATCTAAGGTCTTCGATGAGACATATGTTTTGACAATGAACAGCAGGTCCAACAGTTTGAAATGGCAACAAGTTAGCACGCCCGTTTTAGCAAGCTAATTCACTTCTCCTCTGATAAGCCATCGCATAGCCTCCACAATCAGTTGACGCGTCCCGGATCCCCAAGCGCGCGAAAAAATGGGCTAAAATGCAACCCATCTTCCCATAACCAAATGAATTTGACTAACCAAAGCCCGGCGGCGAAAAAGGGGGATTTGGGAAGTTTTAGAGTTGCGAAAACTCCCATTGTTACCATGGTCCAAATCCACCATGCCAGCCACCTCTGCGTATAATTACCCGTCCCAGTGCCCACCACCCCCTTCTCCCCCCTGACACTGACGGTAATTTTGTTTTTCACCTCACGCACCCAGACTATGCCCCCAAACCCCAGCTATAGAATAACTTCTGCTTGCCCGCATTTTCCTTTTAATCACTTCGATAGCAATATAAATATATAGGCCTGGTGAGAATTTATCGAAAGTTTACGTATGCTCACCAAATCGTCTTTGGAATTTGGGAAGTTGTCAGAATCTTACGAGCAGGCTGGCAGCATCTACATGAGTTATGTCGACGGACGACCTGGGAAATCTTAATAGAAGAACACAAACTGTCTCATTTTCAGTTCGCGGAGGTACCGAGAATGGGGAGTACACGAACAGTATGAAGTGACCCGGCCCGATCTATCCTATTTGTAGGACGGACATGGACAGATGCGTTTTGCCCGAAGGGCATCGAAAATAAATGAGAAAAATTCGTGCTACTAGAGTAGTCGTTTTTGAGTAAGTTAGTTTATGCAAGCGGTCAATAGGAAGCTTGTTCGAAAGCCGACTGGAACATCTTAACATTATCCGACATGATAATGAATGTGGGAACCTTCCTTACGTAGTCATTTCGAAGGTGAAACGCATTGCACGATTTCGGTTAAAATTGCATGAAATAGCACATCTACTGTCTGGTTGGGTGTTGTCAGTCTTGGTTGACATAACGTGTGCCTCGGAAACAAACCTATTGCTTTGTTGATCAGCTGATGCGGGTTCGGGTCTCTGGAGTGCGGCGTGGGATTAGGGTGTCGTAGCTGATGTTGGTCGAGAATCACCATGCAACGCCGAAATGGAAAGGCCCATTTGTGGCAAAAAGTTGGAATATATCCGAGAACGTTATTCCAAATGTAGTACGCCAACGGCTTCGTCTCTGAGAGCCATAATTAGCTTCCTCATGACGGTTTTACAAGACGTCGAACTACGTCGACCAAGGTCACCGCCTGTGGAGGGGCGGCGAGTTGATGTATGAGAGTATTCCTAGCGACAGTGATTTGGATGCGAACGTGTATGCCGGATATTCTGTCCCAAATCTGCTAGACGGTGGGCTCTTCTAAAAAGATCTGTGATAGAGAGGGTCAGGACACGTCTTCCGGCTGCGAGAATATGACGAGATTAAAACACTTAGCCCTTTTGATCAACCACATGTCTTTCAACATGTCGTCCAACAGTTTGAAAGGGCAACAAGTTAGCACGCCCGGTTAAGCAAGCAAGTCTATTTTTCCTGGTACATGGGGCAAATTCACCTATAGTAGGGGCGGGCGGGGCGCATATTCGATCACTAACTCACCAATAAAGCCAGGTATACCGAAGAGACCACCAGTAGCTTATTTCTCCATCGGAAACTTCCGCCTTGCAATCCCTGTTGGTCGGTCCACGGCTTATCTATATAGCTGGATGTTGCCAATCTTGGTCGACGTATGATGTGCCTCGGGATCAAAGCTATTGTTTTTTGATCAGCTGATTCAGGTTCAGGTGTCGGGAGTGCGACGTGTGGTTATGGCGTCGATAGCTGATATCGGTCGAGTGTCATCATGCAACGACCAAATGGAAATGCCCGTCTACGACAAAACATCGGAATATACCGGTGGACGCTACTCCGCTGTCGCAGCAGTTTTGTGGCAAATTCTAGCCAGTGCGTCAACAACTCCAGCTTTGAGAGTTGTATCTAGCTTTTCCATGACGGTTTCATAGGACGTCGAAGTACGCCGAACAAGGTCGCCGCCTGTGGAAGGATGACAAGTGGATGCGAGAGTATTTCTAGCGACGGGAATTTGAATGCGAATGTGCATGTCGGATGTTAATTCCCAATCTGTTGGATGCTGGGCTCTTCCAAAAAGATCTGTAACAGTAAGCGTGAGATCATATCTTCAGGCTGCGAGAGAAAGACGGATCTAAATATGCACTTGTGAATGCAAACACACTGGACGAACGCAAAGGCAACTGGCAGCCAGGTCAGTTGAGCACCTGCCTAAATGGCTTCTAAAGCAGGAGAATAAGATTCCATGGTCTTCTATTACAAACACCTCCTTGATAGCGGTCATTCGGTTGACCCTAAAACGTCTTTTCGAGTACTAGTTCGAGCACGAACAACTCGGTTACTGCGCTATCTGGAGGCAGCCAACATACGACGGTAGAAACCCGACCTATGTAAACAGGTAGACCACGTGGTCAACCTCAGCTTGCCCAGGTAGACCTGAGCCCCTTTTGATTTGCGAAATCCCTCGGTGTGTTTACTTCCCAATTTTCTTTCCTATGTTGCGTTTTGAAGTTACGATTTTATTGACGAGCCTACGTGCAGTATACAATGACCATGCTGTTTTACATTGATTTTCTCTGCCGAAGTTCAACCCTCTGCATCTTTCTCACTTATTATCTGTGTTACGCACCGATAGGCTGTAGTTGATAAGCCGTCGCGAAATTTACTGGTACCAATAAATTCTACTGTCTATGCCTGCTTTAAATTAAAACAGTTTATCCTCTTGACTAACCCCTTGTCTTTTTTTCATTACTTCATTGAAAAACCTCCCAATTTCGCAGATGAAGTTTGCAACCCCAAAAATTAACAGTCATTTTCTCACTTTGTGTGAACCTTTTTCTTCTAGACTGTTATGACGAGGGAACCGCCTCTTCTTAATTCTTTTTACAATCAGTACTAACTTGATTGCACATTCTGTTCCTGTATTCACTATCATGAACAACTATGTTTGATGACTGTATCGGTTTTGCTTTAAACCGGGCCTATGCAGCACACTTTTTTCAGCATCTTCGGATAGGCGCTCTCAATTACTGATGGAAATACTACTGAAAAAGTTTATTTTTCTGAGGGCGAGGACGATACCAATATCAGGGGATTGCTTCAATCGTAGGCTTCCAGCCTGGTGCGAGTCGGTCTGAGACGTGAGTATTGTAGGACCAGTTGAACAGCATTATTGAAAACGTGAGGAGAAATCCTGCCAGCGGTCTTCATTTCACAAAGCCTATTTTGCGTCGAGTGAATAGCAGTCAGATATTGTACAGTGAATGTGCTAACTCATGAAATGTCAACAAAATTTCGAAATGTGTTCTCGTTTCGAAAAGATAAATTAAGCAGTGTTGTGAAACTAATCATGATGCAGCATAAATCTATAATGATCCAGTTACCTCTGGGTGTCGGCTTTCGAAAGTACTTATTTTCGGCTGCATGCAATACACATACTCTGCAAACAATGACTACTTATGTAGTATGCAATTTTCTCATTGATTTTCGATGCCCTTGAAAATTCGATTATACTTCAAAGAAAACATGCATAAAAATATTTATTCTTTTACTTATTCGGTAGAAAATCACGTCTTCTTCCAATTTCATACTTAAAAGAAGAGTAAATTTCGGTTTCAAAGAAGTTTCTGTTTGTGGGATTTTTTAATACCGTTAAATGGCCGTTCATGAAACGTCTTGTATCTGCATTTACGAATGTGGTTTGTAAAGTTAGCAATATTGCTCAAATCCACTGCTTAATTGTATGAATTTCATATGGTCTCCTCTTAACACCGTAGAGAAATGCATGGTTTTCCGCGCACGGAAAATATACAGCTTGTAGTTTTGAAACCCTGAATGCAAGTTTAACAGCAGGTTGGGTTCAAAATTATTCGGGAATTAGAAACGTTTTTTTAAAACCGAATTATACTCTTCGTTTGAGTATAATTTTGGAAGAAGACGTGATTTTCTACCGAATAAGTAAAAGAATAAATATTTTTATGCATGTTTTCTTTGAACTATAATCGAATTTTCAAGGGCATCGAAAATCAATGAGAAAATTGCAAACTACATAAATAGTCATTGTTTGCAGAGTATGTGTATTGCATGCAGCCGAAAATAAGTACTTTCGAAAGCCGACACCCAGAGGTAACTGGATCATTATAGATTTATGCTGCATCATGATTAGTTTCACAACACTACTTAATTTATCTTTTCGAAACGAGAACACATTTCGAAATTTTGTTGACATTTCATGAGTTAGCACATCTACTGTACATGCGACTGTCTTTGGTGTTTAGCCGGGCCGTTGATAACAAAGGTGGTGGATATGGCACAGACATCTTCGCTGCTGCCATAACGACAGCATTGGCCAAACAAGACCCGCCTATAAGAAAAACACGCGTTGCACTTACCGTGTAATATGACCATGTAGGTGGTAGACTGGTTTTTGAAGATGAATGACTGATACTGCTAAGATAAACGTCAATCAACTGATACGCATCTCGCAAGGACCCTCTCCTCCTACTTTGAAGTCAGTCATAATGCATACTGCAACTGTACCCCTGAAATGAAAAAATGCTATCAACTGAAAGATAGGAGACGCGACTGCCAAACGAGAATTTCATTCACGGATGGATGCGAATATGCGAGACGCACTGCAGTGAACCCGAGGGACGAGTACGGGAACTTCGGCATCTTCGGGACCAACTGGCAAGGAATGGATACCCGAACAGCTTCATCAGCCGCTGTCTCCGCACGCGCCCACGGCGAACAAACGGAGGAGAGCCGCCAACACTCTGGCACCCTCTGCCATATATATCCGAAGCGATGGAACGTATCGCTGGAGAGCTCGGCGTGGGTATCGCTCACCGTCCGACAGCGACCATGCGCAGCAAAGTCATGCGAGTGAAGGATCGCCTAGACGTGGGAGAACAATCGGGTGTTGTCTGTCAGATCCCATGTCGGGACTGCCCTCGCCACTACACAGAACAAACCGGACGACGACTTAGCTCACGAATAACGGAGCACAAACGGGCGGTCCGGAGAGGCGACCCGTTGTCTCAGGTTGCCACTCACACCCTGGAGGAAGGCCACGAATTCAACTTCGCGAGCACACGGATAGTGGCGCGGGCCAACAATAAGACAGGACGGGAACTGTTAGAGGCCTGGGTGTCTGACGCCAACTCTATCAACAGGCACGTTGACATACCCCCCTGCTATTACGCGCTCCGTTCCCGCGGCCAAGAGGCGAGACCCAATTTCCGGCCAAGGGTGCACGCAGTCACGCCACCGTGAGACGGCGTGGGACTCAACTTATCGCGAATACCACCGTCTGTACTCATATCTCCCCCCCCCCTTCGTAGCTTAACTACAAAAACAGCTCATTTGATGCCGCATTCTCACAGTCTCTGACGATGGCCTCCTGTACGAGACCGAAAGCTCAGACTAATAAACCTGCTGTTCCAGAGATCGAGTCT
>CACRXP010000069.1:1553686-1605627 GCA_902702965.1 Spirometra erinaceieuropaei
ATCAGACAGGGGGCCGGCTCTGATGATGGGTTTAACTACAAAACCGAAACATGAAGCGAATAAACTCCTTGTTCCGGTGATAGCATCTCGTGCCTCCCGCCCAACTCTCAAACCTTGCATTTTCTCTTGCACCGTCATCTGCTATTTAGAGAGATTTACGAGCATATTTTCGGTGGCGGAGGAGATCCAATCTAATCTGCGAAAACCCCTTGCACCCTATCAGATGAAGGTGTGCTTCAGAGGCCCCGGCAAAGGAATTTTGCACTTAACCTCTGTTACTGAGCTAAAAGTAAAGTTTATCCACAAACTATGCGCCATGTGAGTAACAGTCTGAAGGAATCGCCACAGAAGCATCTATAAAATGAAATCGTAAAATCCTCGCAGGAGCACAGTGTCTCATCAGCGCCTGGATCTAGTGTCGTTTTTGTTCAAAGAGGTCGCCTTCACAAATGTAACAATGTTCGATGATCTACCAGTCTACATGTTCCCTTGGCGTAGTGGAGCATCTCTCCAATTCGCCGCCTTTCAAACTTGTAGAAACAGCCAGCATCTAAATATACAAATGAGGAAAAAAACGTTTCAAACATTTTCACAGGCACCTGGAAGAGTCTTTCCGCATCGAACTGCGCATTTAAGAGGGACCTCTCAGGCGCAAGGTAGGACATTATTTCGTTGTCTGTCAGGCGATTGACCGTGAGATTTCGATGTATATCTAAGGTCCGGTTTAATTCGAGGGCCAGCTGTCGGTGATCTATTTTAGCCGAGTCACCATTGAGTCGGTCCCGAGCTGCCTGCAAGGAAAAAAAAGTTAATTCATGGAACGTTTAGTGGCGAAGTGCATCATCCTTCGAATTTTGAATAGACAAACGTGTAGTCTCCTAAAGGCCATTCCGGTCACTGCCAATTTGGAGACAAACTCCTCCCTCACTACCAATCTATGCTCGCGCCCACTACCCATCGCCCTGGCTTTGTCTTGTCATTGGAGCAAGGTTGCTGAGGGAAATAGAAAGGAGGTAATGGGAGCTGTGTAAGTCACAAATGCAATGCCAAGTCCGTAGGGTGGTGGTGGACAGTGTCTCTTGCGATGACCCGAATGTCGGGTAGAGTTCGGTAAGCTGATAATGAATAGTCGCCAAGGGGGATGGTTGGCAGAAGCGTAGAATTTCTGCTGGTTGCAAGCACTGGACACAGATTTGTTCAGTCGGCGGAATCAAGGTGCTATATGTGCGTTCGCAAACGAAGCGGATGTTAAGATGTTGATCATTATTTGTGATGTTCTTCGGTGCATTGTTGAAAATGATGTTGTTAACGATACTTTGGCAGATGAGGAAGTGTGTTTTCCGAACACCAATCATCAGTATCCGAGTGTTACTTCCCCGGCCTCATGTATCTAATTGGTTTGAAATTTTACCTCTCTGGTTCGTACGGCCAGTCATCATGCCTCTTAACTCACTGTGATCCAACTGCGAAGAACTCGGTGCCTCGGCGGGATTCGAACCCGTGACAGCAAGAGGAGGTCTTATAACAGTCAACGCTCTAACCGTCTGAGTTACGAGGCTCCACCGGACGACGTGAGGTTAATCAAATTTGGGTTAAGTTTATCCGCCCAACTTACTGCAACGTCTGGTACCATCAAATATGATATAGTAAGCTCAGATGTTAAGAGTGTTGGTTGTACTGAAGCCTCTCCTTGCTGTCGTGAGTTCGAATCGCACCGAGGCACCGAGTTTTTCACCGCTATAGGTCAAAGGGCATTATTTGAAATTTGCTATAAAACCTATGAATTACGAGAGCCCGGTAGTCATCTGGTGGATTCTAGATGTATTACTTAGGAAACCCTGCTTGAGCGGTCAGATTAATGTATCAGATTTGGTGGATACCAGACACTGCAGTAAGTTGGGCGGATAAACTTGACCCAAGTGCTATTAAACTCGCCTCATCGGGTGGGGCCTCGTAGCTCAGATGATTAGAGCGTTGGCTGTATTAAAGTCTTCCCTTGCCGTCGCGGATTCGAATCCCACCAAGGCACCGAGTTTTTCACAGTTGAGTCAAAGTGAATTATTTGAAATCTGTCATCACACCCATGAATATCTATTAACTCTATAGGGGGACTTTCCATCACCCTTGTTTGGTCCCAAGAAATCTAGTTGGGGCTTTCCTGTTGCACTCCTAGCCCTTTTTTCCTCCTTGTCAGAAAGAATCTCCAGCAGCCTCTGCTTACAACAACAATTCCTGCATTCGCCTATCTCCAGGATCGGAGGTCGCAGCTGAAGTCAGCGGAGTGGTTGCGGTCAATACGTCTGGAACTGCTCGCTGCGAAGGTGAATGACCTTGAAGCAGAGTGACCTTGACCTAAGACATCACAGTAATGGCTCTCGGCAAAATGTGTTTGCATAGAACTGGTTCTGCTCGAAGAACGACGTCAAATGTCTACGTAGCTAGCCCTCACTCAACCGGGGTGCGGTCCGAATACCTCCGTGAATGCTGCCCATGACCTCTCCCGCTTGTTCCCCAAGTCATCAGTTTGCGGACTAATTTTCGACTTTGTTGCTCATTATAGTGTTGAGCTTTCGTTTATTTCTTTTCCGTGTTATCGTGTTTGGGGAGGGGAGCAGAATGGCTATGACTATGGCTCTGGACGTGTCAGAGATATACCTAACTCTAGAAAGCAACCCCCACGCAAGATACTACTTCGTCGTTACGTCGACTGTTCATATCGTCGCCTCCGAACAGAAGACTGTATCATTTAACGAAAATGAGGGAGAAGAAAACTAAACAAACCCTAATGTAGAGTACGTGGCACTGGGCCCTAGAACAAAGGTCTCAAAGTGTGTACTATGCCAGTATCAGCCAAACATGACCCTCACAGACTGGTATGCGCTGACAGTTCCTTGACACCGGTTTCGCTGCCGGTAGACGCGCGTGCGTTCCCGATGCGTATACAGGTAATGCGCATGGCTGGTGAGTCATCATCCTCCTCCTTCTGACACCTGTTGCGGTGTTGTTGTTGTTGTTGATGGTCAGGTGTATGTTCTAGACCAGGAGGTGTTGTGGCACGCCTAGGTGCGGGTCCGGCCGCGCCAACAACCAGCATCCTCCCCTGCCTCCGGTCTTCTTGACTCCGTCTCCACACCGAGTCCAGGTGGGAGTAGAGAGCGTGCGGTAGATGCTGCGCAAGTCTATAATCAATACAGCCTTAATCACGCGCAAATCACCGTACCTGCTGCACCTTGCTATGTAACACACGGTGGACATCGTCGGAATCGACGGTCGAACTGCCAGGTCCTAGAATGAAGTTCCATTCTCAGCAACCTCTACTGACAAGCAAGGAACCACCTTGTTATCCAAACTGGTTCATGAAATAATCCACAATTTCACAAACTATCATCTTACCTTAATTTTAGGCGCCCTTAAATCCGACGTTGAATACCTTTCCCACCCGAAAGCTCACTTCCAAATTTTGCCTAATGTGACTCAAGTCTAGGTGCAGGCTTTAGTTGAACCCATACAACTTACAATTTGGCAAGATGCTCCAATTAGAAAAATGTGACAAATGATCCTTTTCCGAACAGCCAGCATAGCGGTCAACACTGGGAATACTGCTCACTTACCCGCCGATAAATATCTAGGACACCGTTCGTGCAGTGAATGGAGGACGATTCCGAAGCGTTGTTTGTGACAGGTCGCAGATCCGGACATGGCTCGCAAGTGTCGTCGGGGGTGTCGAAATCCGCAAAAGTGTCCGGCGGGCAGATTTCGCACTACACAGGTAGCACCAAAAGTCAATGAATCCTCGACTAGGAGTCCGAGGAGAAGAAGTTGAGAGAGGGATGAAGTAGAAGACAAAAGACGTGCATGGAACTCTCGAGAGGTGTCATCGACGATTATCGCACAAAAATTTGGAAGGGACATCTCTGGCTGATACGGCATCAGTAGTTAGCCCTGCGTCAACTAAAGACCAGGAAGACTTGGTAATTGAGTTTGGTGCAGTTTTTCACCGAGTTTTTCAGTAAAAAAACCAACATTTTGACATGTTTCATCCATGGCATCATTTTATTTTCAAAGAGGGTAGGACACGGCGTATGTACCTCCGTATTACAATTGGACACACCCCAAATCGCAGGTGGGGACGGGGTTAGGGTTAGTCTGAGGGTTGAAGTTAGGGAATTTAGCCCACGTCACCTGGAGTACGGGGGGAGTCCCCATTCCCGGGTGTGTGTGTGCCCGTCTGCCGCAAGTTGAGACCAACGTGGACCTCGACCTCCCGCCATCTCTCCAGGAAACCATCAGGTCCGTGCAGCAGCCCTCCAACGGGAAAGCGTCCGGATCGGACGCGATCCCTGCTGAGGTCTACAAGCACGATGGCCCCCAACTCATGAATCACCTGACTGCACTCTTCCAGGATATTTGGCGCCAAGGAGACGCCCGGCAGGACTTCAAAGACGCAAAGATCGTGCATCTATACAAGCGGAAAAGGAACCGCCAGCTGTGCGACAATCACCGAGGAATTTCCTTGCTGAACATCGCCGGGAAAATCTTCGACCGTATCCAACCCAACCACCTGAATAAACATCTAGAACATGGTCTTCTACCGCAAAGCCAATGCGGCCTTCGCCGTCATCACGAGACCACTAGTAAGATCTTTGCCGCCCGTCAACATCGGGAGAAGTGTCAGGAGATGTGGACCCACCTGTACACTGCCTTCGTAGTTCTGACGAAAACCTTCGGCACGGTGAGTCGTGAAGGACTGGGGAAGATCATGAAGAAATTCGGCTGTCCCGAGTGATTAATTCAGATGTTGCGTCACCTGCACGACAGTATAATGGCGCGCGTCACGGACAACAAAGCTGTCTCAGAGGCATTCGCAGTGGCCATCGGAGTGAAGCAGGGATGCGTCCTGGTGCCTACCCTCTTAAATCTCATGTTCTTTGCCATGCTAATGGACGCCTACTACGACGAAAGCCCCGGAATCCGCATCGCCTACAGCACGGACAGCCACCTCCTCAATCAACGCCGAATGAACTTCCAATCGCGCGTATCCACAACCACCGCTCACGAACTTCTCTTCGCCGACGACTGCGCCCTCAACACCGCCTCGGAAGACGACATGCAAAGGAGCATGGACCGCTTCTCCGCCGCCTGCGATAACTTCGGTTTGATCATCAACACGAAGTTGACGGTGGTCATGCATCAACAGCCACCCGACACAGCCCCACCCCCAACGCGCCGCCGCAAATCAGCGTGAACGGAACCCAGCTGCAACTGGTGGAGAACTTCCCATACCCGGGCGGTACCCTCTCCCGCAACACCAAGATCGATGACGAAGTCGCCAACAGGATCTCGAAAGCCAGTCAAGCCTTCGGTCGCCTCCAAAGCACAGTTTGGAATCGTCACGGTCTTGAACTGAGCACGAAGCTGAAGATGTACAAGGCCGTCATCCTCCCGACGCTGCTGTACGGAGCGGAGACTTGGGCGGTGTACACGAAGGAGGCACGCCGACCCAACCACTCCTACCTCAGATGTCTTCCTCGCATCCTGAGGCTGAGCTGGCAGGATCGAATCCCCGACAGTGATGTACTGAAACGGAGGGGAATCCTCAGCATCTATACCATGCTGAAACAAATGCAGTTGCGTTGGAGCGGTCACCTCGTGCGCATGGACTACGAGCGACTACTTATGACTCTTCTATGGAGACGTCATCACGGATTCTCACCACCAAGGAGGCCAAATTCGTCGATACAAGGATACCCTGAAATCCTCCCTGAAGCGTCTGCAAATTAACCCGACCAACTGGGGACGACTCGTTCACGACTGACAGACGTAGAGGAAGATAGTGTAGGCGGATGCAGCGACCTACGAGGCCAACCGCATCGATGCCGCCAAAGTCAAAGGCGAGGCGCGCAAATTACAGCCGCGCTCACTCCGCAATGCCGACGCACAAAAGCTTCCGACGTGTCTCCGGTGCAAACGGACATTCTGGGCACGAATTGACTTGTGAGATACCTTCGGATCAACTGCGCCTGCCGGACCGCACCAACTGTCGTCCCTCCACCCGCATCTGCCTCGTCGTCTCCGCCGCCAACTAACTCTGGCTGCTCTTCTGAACCACCACTTCCGTCCTCCTCCTCCTCCTCCTCCTCCTCCTCCTCTCACTCTCTTCATTCACCTCCGCTTCCAAATCGCCTGCTGTCGTGACACCTGCCAGACATATCAACACTGCACACAATCCTTACACATCATCAAGCATTAACACCACCACCGCCGAAACCAGAGTTGAGGACCAGGACTATAGCCGCCCTCACTGCGACCGCACCTTCCCCTCACACATCGGTCTGGTCGGTCACTTGCGAATCCATCGTACAGAGACTGGCGAACCAGTGCTTGAGGCACCCATCTACACCCACCACAATCACCTCCACTGCCCACATTGCTCTCGCATTTTCGCGCATCGCATGGGCCCATTCGGCCACATGCGCATCCACGATGACCTGCGTTAGACAACCGTCGGCTGCGCCACACCATCATAGCCTCCCTCCCTCACCACCACCTCACCACACATCAACACTCACCTACCGCAAGCACCCGTCTGTCACCTCCCACGCAAGTGGGAAGTGCGCATCTCAACTCGGTCCCCCTGCGGCCGTGCACGGGGCGCACGGTCAGTCGACCATGCCAGCCACCGCGCCCATTCCGCACTCCAGTCTGCTGACCGGCTCGGACAGCGGCTGGGGTGTGGAAATGGGAAGGGAGAGTGAGGTCGACGACTCAGCGCATTTTCCATCTCACTATAAATAATCTGACGCGCTTGAAGTTATCATGGTGCGCTAAAAGCCGTTTTTCGCTACGCTACCGCCTAAACAGTTCCGGCTTGGGACGAGGCGAGTGGAGTACGCTGGCCATATCCGCATTAGTATCAGTCCTGTTAAAGAATATCAGTGAATGTTTAGGTTTTTGTGTTACCGGATTATCTGGTATGATAGCGCAAAGGCTGTTAGCCCAGAATTCTGCCTTGTAGATGCCGTTTTATTCCAAAATTACTAGGACCAAGACCGTCTCTCACCGTATTATCACAAAAATCTCTCCAACAGGTGGCCACTGGGTTGTTAAATAAAAGAGCTGCGAAAAAAGATACCTGGATAGGCGGTATTTTGCCGACATATTGGCCAGGCGGACAGAACCTTTTCTTGCCTTGAGGCCTCAGTGTAGAATTCACCAACATCTCACCCACCTGGACCTTCTCACCGTGAGGGCCCCTTCGAACGCACTGACCAACTACCGGCCGAATGTGAATTTGAGCTAAGGAATGGCCTGCAGACACTTTCGCGGGATTGAAACGACAGGTTTGGCTAAAAGTTGATAAATAGACAGGATGTACTAGTACACAAGGAGCCACATGCTGAAGAAAGTAATAAAGGAGAAGGTTCTTCGGAAACGATCGAGTTGCACTCGTGAATTTCAAAGTTGATGCCACAATCCTGTCGTCCGGCGACGGGTCGGTGCCTGCATGTTTCGCTCGGTGTACGCATACAGTAAGTGACTGATCTCATGAAATATCCATCGAATTTTGGAATTCCTTTCCGATTAGGAAGAATTACTTAGGTACCGTTACAATACTGATTATCAAGCGGCATAATCATATAATGTTTCGGACTCGCCAGGAAGTCGGCCTTTGAATGTACTCCTTTTTGACCTCCTGTAGAAACAGCACTTGACAAGAAATGACTATTTAGGCAGCATGCATTTTTAACATTGATTTTTGATGGTCCTTTAAATTCAAATATATTTTACAGAAGAAATGCATAAAACTATGCTTTTGTTTGCTCGTTCGGTAGAGAATCACGTTATTCCTATACTTCATACCTGAAGAAGTGATATATTTCGCTTTTAGAAGAGTTTCTAATTATGAGATTTTTAAGACCGTGCAATGTCTATTCATACAGCATCGTACATGTCCGTTTGCCAATGCTTCTCATGGAATGTAGAACACGGTGCGCATCCACTGCAATATTTTGTGAACTCTACATGGTATCTTTTTAAAGTTGTAGAGGAATAAATGATTTTCCGGTTAGATGTTAGTTGTTAGCCCTCCCGGTGCCGGAAACTCCCAGCCACCTGTCCTACGGGACCGGTGGTAATAGGGGCTATACGGGTGGGGCAAATGAGTGGAGGCGTAAATGGAGCTGGTAGTGTATGCCTGGAATTGACGCTCCTGCTAAAGTGAAAGCCCAATTTAAATAAGGTGTAACATGCAAGAAGGGTATGGAAATGAGCATTGTTAATTAGAACGGTATGCGGAATAAATGCAGCCTCACCCCAGATTGGAAAGAATAGCAACTGAAGGTGAACAACCAATGGGAAGAAGGCAGTGTGTCTTAAGGTCATTCCGCAGTATGTGCGATAGTACTCAAGCCGACAGAATGAAAATGAGAACACGAGAATCAAGCAGCGGCACGCAGGACGGCATAACGCAAGCGGGGTAAGACTTTAATGCCAAGAATATGTTTGGGCGGAAGAGAAAATCCGCAAATAATAGTTTATTGCCGCTGTTGCAACACTTTGAATTAAAACTATGGCAGTAGTTGTGTGCTATACGTGGGTGGAGAATCGGTAGACACCCTATCTGCGCGACGGTTGTCCTTTTCGTACACGATCACGCCGGACTCTGTAGGAGGTCTGGAGTAAAAGGACCCAAGGACGCAGGCAAATCGACAAAACGGAGAGCCTTGCCAATCCGCCTAGGATGGTAATGGGAAGCATGATGAATCATAATCCGCCTAGGATAAATCTTTCGCCCTTTACTAAAGCTTTACGTGTGGGGGGTGCAAGACGATGAATCTATATAGGCATTTTTGCAGCACCTCGTTCTGGGGGCGGTTAAAGTGAACAAGAAAGTCCCCCTGACAGGGCTTCTGCGCGTGCACTCCCAGACATATTGAGAACGTAATCACTACTGAAATCGTGGTGCCTTAAACTGAAAGTGCAGGAAAGGATCGCTACCTGACAGGGCTACCAACTACCATCCCGCCGACTTTCCTTCCTCCGAAAGCATGCACCTTGTTGATTGAAATCTCTGAAAGCTAATGTAACGGCTGATCAGGCTCCAAATTATTCGGTCTTTAGGAAACTTTTTCAAAATCTAAATATACCATTTCTTCAGGCATAAAGTATAGAAATAACGTGATTCTCCACCGAACGAGCAAACGGAAGCATAGTTTTATGCATGTCTCGCCGGCACGTTCAACAGGAAACAAAGATTCATAAGTATGAGGCAAGTCAAAGCCCTCGCACTCTGCTATTGTGAAACGTGACCTCTACGTACTACTGATCAAATAAAGATCGTGGTGTTTGAAACCCGACACTATTCCATGCGCCAATCGGCGCGGCGTGTACTTTAGGCAGCTGGACCGATATTTTGGCACGCATATTAACCAGCATAGATTAGCTTTCTGTCGGCAAGATCCCTTTTGACCCGCCTTTTTGCAGGCCCCTGGGAGCAACCACAGCTTCAGTTGGGGCGACAGCGAAGTGATCGTCGGGGCGCTAGGACTTGTCAAGACAGGCCTTACCATCCTAAAAATACATGAGCATATCCATATCCTTTGATATTGAATTCCATTGAAGCGCCATCCTCGACCTCGTCCCTATCATGACACTGTGGTCATCCTCCACGGATGCGAACTCTAATTATCTAACATCCATGTGTCGAGCAATCTACTGTGCCGATCCCACCTCCGTAATAATTGCTTCGTCTGAGGACTGGTTGGTTTTATTAGTTTGATGAGAGACGAATACGACTTGATCTCTCTAGAGAACCTCCACCATGCCGACAGGAAAACGAGCCCGCGTTTAGAGGCGTTGGACGTTTAACCTAATAGGTCGCGGTGTCGAGCCCGTGTGATCCACAATTTGAGGCTGGGTATGACTGGCTGACGACAGCTAACAAGCCCGAAATGACCATTCAGGTGTCTCTGGTCTTTGTTGGCAATGTTGGCAATGCTTACGTCTCTGATGATTGATTCGAGCAGGAATCCGAAACGTCAGGCTAATAAAGCTCTTGTCCCGGCAATCGTGTCTTCTTCTTCAATGTTTGCCTTGCCTATCTACATTTGTATGCAGGGATCGCGATTCATATATTGGAAACTACACAAGGGTTGTCATGTTTTGCAAATCAAGAAATGTTTCCAGAAGAATGCCCGTTCATCGAAATACGTTTATTTTGGGTTTAACGCTCCCAGTGGTGATTTCGACTACCCATTTGCAGAGGCTGAAGGGTCTTGCGCGCAGCTCTCATTATATGGCTCACTTTTTTCTTGATTTAAAGGGCGTCAGTGCCGTCCCACAGTTAGTTGGTTCGTCCCGTCCCCGTTGACCGTGGCGATAGTTGGAGGTCCCGATTGTGCCACAAATATCTGTGCGCAAAACACTCCAGTCTCTGAATTTGGATAGGGGAAATCACTACTGGAAACGTCAGACCCCAAACAAACCTGTTCCGGTGAACGCCTCTCCTTCTTTTGGGCACACAGAGTCTCAAAATGTCAAAATGTTGATGGTGCGTGACCGATCTCGTGAGATGTTGGCCGAAATTCTGAAATGCGTTTTCGATTAGAAAGGATTACTTAGGTGGATTTGTAATATTGATTATCTTGCGACATAATCCTATAACATTTCAGACTCGGAAGGATGTCGACTTGTGAATGCATTTCTTTTCAACCTCCTGTAGAAACCGTACTCGATAAAGAGTGACTGCTAAATTAGCATGCATTTTTCACATTGATTTTCAATGGTCTTATATATTCAAATATATTTCATAAAAACGTGGGCGAAAAATGCCTTCTTTTACCCACTTGATAGAGAATCACGCCACCTTTCTATTGCATAAATGAATAGGGAGAATAATTAGGTTTTAAAAAGTCTCTTATTGTGAAATTTTTGCAGATCTTGTAATGCCCATTCACACAACATCGCACCTGTCCATTAACCACTGCTCCTCATGAAATGTAAACATAGTCCGCATCCACTGCAAAATTCTACGGACTCTATATGATGTCTTTTCAAAGGCATAGAAGAATGTATGATTTTAAATACACAGAACTCAAGCTCCTTGTAGAGAGAAATCACTAGGCGCTAATGCTACCGCTGATCAGGCCCCAAATTATTCGGAAACCAGGATTATGCCGCAAGATAGTCAGTATTACAAATCCACCTAGGTAGTCCTCCCTAATCGGAAACGCATTTCAGAATTTCGGCCAACATTTCATGAGATCGGTCACGCACTGTACGTACAAGTTAGCGTCGGACGGAGACGCAATTTTGCAAAAGACATCGGGGGTCGAGCGATTACACACCAATGTTTCCTGAAACGAAGCCATATCAGTGAACGCATCTCCTCCCATTCCTTGATGATCAGCTGAACCCATCTCAAACCCTCGTAGTCATCGGCCTCGCTGACTACGGAAAACACATCAAAATGACTACTCATTACGTTTCTTCGGTGGCGCTTTTTTTCAACTGAAAGCAAAAGCCCAGACACGCTGCCGAACGGGTTCTCTCAATCAAGACACTGGCAACATTTCAAATGCTGAAGAACATATACAGTCCGACGAGAAGTCCATAAAAAATCATAAACTAAAAAGCAAGGATTCGAAATATGCAAATGAATCACCTTAAGAAGAATATCTTTGTGTTCTCTTCGCAATCAATGGTCCTTCCAGTGGTTTGGTCATGGAACGTTGTACTCATGCAGCTGTAGAAGTCTAGAAAAATTAAGCATCCTTTGTGAGAACAGACTGAAAATGTGCTCGTTCAACGAAATATTTAAAAATGCCGTTCTCTGAAGGCGAATGCTCTAAATCTTGGTGTGCGCATGAGAAGGCAAGAAGGATGCTGGTCCAGAATCGGAACCATTTATTTATTTTGCCGTGCTTTCGAACTCATGTTAGAAGTAAAAGAAGCAACGGAACAAGCAATCGCAAGGGGGAGGGTAATATTCAATAAACGACCTGTGATGCTGGACTTCGGGTGACTGTGCGTGACTCTATATGCCGGATCGATAAATCGAATAACTGAGTAACTGAATATCGATTGAACGCAGGCATGAACAGCAGGATTTATTGGTTCCAATATATTTCGTGACGGCTTATCAACTGCAGCCGGACTCTGCATAAAATAGGTAACAAATGGAAGCGCACAGCAGTATGAATTTGTATAGAATGTCAATGCATTAGAGCAAGAGCAAGGCTCAAGGCAATGAATAATCAGATGAAAGACCTTTCCATAAACATCATGTAGGAAAGAGGGAGACGTAATGTTAACAAAAAATCCCAGTCAGGAGTAAATAGAGGCGTGAAGGTTATCAGGAAATTTTCAGACTGACCACATGGTCTAACTGCTTGCATAGGTCTGGTTTCGCCCTCCGTGTGTGTAGGCTTTTGGCTAGTAACTGTGTTGTTGGTATGATATCCTCTTGCCCTAAAATATGCAACTAGCTGCCTGTCGGCAGTTAATAAATATTACCCGGTACCCACTGTGGCTGATGGACTTCGGCCCAAATATTCATGCATAAAAATCTCGACCTGAGCCTTTGGACATAGAGTATACTGAGCTACTCTAAGTCCGCAGTTAATTTCTGAGGAAATTTACAAACAACAACAAATCACTTCAATTTATTCTTAGCTTGTTTTGCTTCCGACGTAGGCGATTATCTTGGTGACTGCGGGGTTGAACCCGTGACCCGTTTGGAAGCTGTGGGCATTCACTGCGTCGGACAATCAGCCTACATTCGTGTACGCACGATCAGTTTACCTATGTAATTATGAGGACAGTTTAGGCATGGGACACGAAACACTCCATCAGGCATGTCTGCCATACATTATGGGCCTTTCAGAGACGACCAAGCCCATCGTTTAAGGACTAGGTGTTAAATTTTCACAGCCTGCCAAAGCTAAACTGTGCAGCATGATCATGAAAACTGAGAACCTATTAAATCCATGAGAGCAGTCAGGCTGCAAAATACTTCGGCATACTCGAAAAAGTTCGACGGCGAGCAACGAAACTTGTATTTGAACAGTAGTCACTATCCTACGAAACACGATTAGCGAATCTTGACCTCTTTCTTTTGAGTTACAGACAACTGCCTGGGGACCCGATACAAGCTTTCCACATCTTGCGCAACCAGGGCTCTTGCCTCGCATCAGGAGACTTCTTCGAGTTGGCGACTACGACTAAAGTGGGAGGCCATCCACTCAAACTACCTGTGACCGGTGCCCGGCTAGACATACGAAAATTCTTCTCCAACAGAGCGGTTGCAGCTTGAAATGATTCGCCTGATGATGTTTTTATGTCGGGATCCGTAGACACTTTTAAACGGAGGCTAGATCAACATTGGAGTAAGCACCACAATAACGCCGGGCCACAGCCATCTTGAGAGTCGGCGCCGGCAATTTAGTATTATTACAATTCTACTACCAATTTTTAAGTAACATCTAGTCATGCAATGTATCATGAACCACATCGCACACTACTGCTCGCATTCACCAAGATGCTTGCAGACAAAGAAAATTTACTACTCTTCCTGTATCTTAGGTATGCTTCAACTATCTGCTGTAGTTAATCAACCAAACGAGTTAGTGTGCCTTTAAATACTGTAAACGCATGAAATTCTGTGTTCATCTGTAAAGTTGTTGTTATACTTTCATGCTACTTCCTTTCCATTTTACCGCATCTACTTCCTCCGAATGTAACTAATGGGGATTTCGAAGGTGCGCACCTGCTTTCCCTTAAATACACTGAAACTGTGTTGTATCCATAAGATGGCGTGAACCAGCTGTTAAGGCAACTGAAATGCTACAGTACATGTCCAGCCACTTGCAAAATGTGCGTACGCGATTTTTTTGTGTGTCACAGCTGACGACAAATGCCAAGAGTTACGGAAGAGTTTCAGACGAAGATGAAAATATGGAAGCGTTCTAGAAATTACTAAACGAGAACGGACACTTCTGACTTATTTGCAGTACTTGGACAACTATAGACCACCCGGGAGTCAACACTTTGGAGAAAAACGGCATATCGTGTGAAGTCACTTCGGCGGCGCGTAGGATGTCATTAATAGATTTTTCTCGACTTCCGGACGCAAAACAGCAGTTACTTTTCCTCTCGGAACTCTGAATGGAGAGACCTTGTTGCCGGACTGCCATAAAAGTGGGACATTTTGCTTCGATCGCACTGCAATCGTGAACAGGTTTTGAGAGGACAATTAACACTTCCGTGGGTGACATTCAAATAGAGGGGCTCATGTGGAGTACAAATAACGAACTTTTAACTAGCATGAGGCAACCCCATCCCGTACTGCCCGGCAAAAGTAGCCTTCTTTGAGCATGTGTTGGCAACGGTCATGAAAAAGAAGCAGCGTGCACTGCAATATGCAATTGGACGTCTGCTATTTCAGAGGGCAGTTCTGACACTAGTTCGTCAAATACTGGTGGATCCACTTGACCGTTCGCCTTTTAAGGACTCACCTTGACTTTTCAAAATTTGCATACTGACCCAACTATGAAAAACACGGCGCCTCGGTGGGATTCGAACTCACACAGTAAGGGGAAGGCTTTAGTACAGCTAACGCTCTACGAGGCCCCGCCGGTCAACGAGAGTTTAATCACATTTGGGTCAGGTTGGGCGGGTAACTTCACCCAAATATGATTAAAATGGCCTTGTACGGCGGGGCCTCGTAGCACTAGTGGTTAGAACGTTGACTCTAATAAAGCCTTCCCCTTACTGCGTGAGTTCGAATCCCACCGAGGCGCCGAGTTTTTCATAGTTTGGTCAGTATGAATTATTAAAAATCTGCCAAAATATATATGGATTTTCAGAATTCCGCCAGTGCTGGTTCGGAATGACATTAACCACTGTCTCTCCGATCGGCACATTACGCGGGGGGCACGCAAAGCTGCGTGCATCGCCAGCAGGTCTATGCGACGGTCAGTTGAACTGACAACTAATCTTGCAGTTGATCTCGACTGCGTCAAAGCTTTAGCGGTGGCCAACCAGGGTAGCATTGTACGCCCCTGTACCTCCAGGCGGACCTCTGTGCTGCCATCTGTCGCCCACCGGTGATGATAGGTCCAGTTTCCGGTTCATTCCGCCCCAGTTAGGATCCGTGCAGCCGCTTATATTTGGTTATGGTGTAAAGTGCCCTCCAAACGGGCTACGTCGGACTCAGGCAGGCGTTATATGTGCGCAATAACAAATGCCAACATTTGCGGGGTGCGCTGGCGGACGCTGTTGTCGGCATTCGTCGCACAACTGGACCACCGCCGGCACCCCATTGTTTTGTGGTGTTATGGTGTTAAACCTTGATCAGTGTCCGTAATGGACCAGGGGGTATGGTGTTACGGCTTGGTGCCGTTTCGGCCGCGCCAGCTACCTGCGCCCTCTGCCTTGACACCGGGTCCAAGTGGAGGAGGATGAGGGCAGAGTGAGATAGATGCAGCGCAAGTTACTGGCTCTGTCCTCAACCTGCTCTGCAGCACATAGTGGACATCGTCGTCAACGACTGTCGAGCTGTCTACTGGGTTCAGACACCAGACTTGTTTTCCTTCTGCTCACCCCAGTAACTATCTGCCCAATCAAGTGCATTTTCTTCCATCCTAGCCCAGCTTACTTGAATGGAAATTAACCGAATTGACGAATAGTAAATCCAAACAACGGAAGACCTGACGACTCAAAAGTGCTCAGACATCAGAGCTTGGAACAGTGCAGCCAGGGGGTCTTAGCTATCCGTTTAGAGTTCAGGCTGGCAGGCGGACCTTTCATCCATTTAGCCGGAGGATATACGGTTAAATCAGAGCTCCGTGTCACACAGAAAGGTCCTGTCCTGCTCCGCTCTGATTGGAAGATGAGGTACAAAGGTTCCTCCTTGTCTAGAGTTAGCTACCAAGCGGATAAAGCGAAAGGAAAAAGTCTTGACAAGGTAAAATATGCGATACGTTTTAGTGAGAATTCAGTCGCGCTCTAAGACCATATAACAAAAGGGGAGATTAAGTATTCAAAAGGGCTTACTCATGTGGCTTTGTATATCCAGAGTATTGCAGGATTGATATAATTCTAAAATAATAATGAAAAGTAGGTATAACTTCAGCACTCAATGAATCAGATCTTTAGAATATGCATGCAATGCAACTCGTGTCAGCCAGTGTGTCCCTTGATCGCCCTAATCAAGCAACATTCTGAAACGTGCACGCAGAAATTCGGAGCTCGCGAACACTCAAACCTATGAAACCCCAAGGAGAAGATTAGGAATGTCAACTAGATAATCCGCAACCAGAACGTTGCAAAAAGCGGAGGGTCGTTCGGCACTCGATAGTGGAGGACGAACAGAGGTGTCCAAGGCTGGTTGCTGAGACAATCCGAGAGAGTACATCTGCTCCAGGAGGCCTACACATCAAATGTCAAACCGGTCAACGGCAACTCGGACTTTTCCACGTCTAACAGGTTCTAAAGTACACGGGGGTCTAGTCGAAGTGTCATCCGCCTAGAAAAAGACCAGCAATTTTACATGCTGACAGTATTTCCACCCCAGTTCAAGGCGTACTCATCCGAGGCGTTCAGGGCAGTGTTTCTTCTTCTGTTTTACACACATCCAAACTCCAACAGCAGCAATTATGTCAAGTCTCAAATTTCCGTCTCGCAGTTCCTGGGAGATGGCAGTTGGGTCGTCGCATACGACGATATCCACCGTGTGCTCCACAGAAGCTAAAATGCATTTCGGAATTTCGGTTGACATTTCATGAATTAGCCCACCTACTGTATATCCGAAGTTGGTTATCGATCACGCAGATGATAATTTCGACGGTATAATCGGCATATTAATTTCCCTGGAATTTAATGGTTCAGGTGGTGTTTGGCTACCTGCCCTCAAACTGATACATTTGAAGTCTATTATGCCATTATTTTTACCTGACGGTGGCATATGGCATAGAGCAGAACCCAAAACAAACGGTGAGGACATCTATTTATACGGTACAATATCTAATCAGAATGAAGGCATTGCCTATTACTCTTAAAATATACTGACCTAATTAGTCGGAGAGGTACAGTTTAGACATGCATGCATTAACGTGAAATAACCTTTTGGGCAGTTGATTGTGCTGTTACCTTTTTTGATAGTTCAACAGTCGATTCCGACGATGTCCACTGTGTGCTACGAAATATGGTATAGCAGTGACGGTGACTTGCACGTGAGTTAGTTTATTGTGATAGTAGGCTTACGTAGCATCTACCGCACTCTTTCCTCCCCCCACCTGGACCCGGTGTCAAGACAGAGTCAAAAAGACCGAAGGTGTGGAGGACGCAGGCGGATGGCACGGTCGAGTCAGAACCTTGGCGCTTCATTCTACTCCCCCCCGTCCACATAACAGATGACCAGGTTTTTAATCAACAACAACAACAATGGGTGTCGCAGAAGTCCCAGTGCGCCCGGGTCTGCCGAAGCACCCAGAAAGGTTGGCATTCGTTACGGTGCACAATCCGATAACGCCTGCCAGAATCTTATATGACCACTTGTTGGTCCAGCGCACATACCACGTGACCCGTTTGAGGGACACACCTGGGAGATAAGGACTCATTCACTAACGCACGCTTGGGCAGTGCGCTACACGAGTCACTAATAGGTGAGGGAACGGGTATGGATGAGATCGGACTGCAAAACGTTGTCTAGGCATTGTCAACCTACCCTCCGCTCACATTGCCGTGGTAAGGCTCTAAAGGGTGGCCTGAGAGCGGGGTCGGATGGATTTGAAAGGGGTCAAATCAAACATTCATATTAAAAATACTGCTGGATCTGGCAAATCTTGCCTTAGGACTTCATCCAGAGTTCGTCAGGAATCCATCGTCGAAAAGCCGCTGGCTTATAATAGGTGTCAACGCTTTTCGGTAAAGGACGGAAATAAAAATCCCCTACCGCGTAAAACAGGTGGACTTGCGCAAAGTTTCTGAAAGTATAGATAGTTCCAGGCCTAACTTCGACTCTGACCCTAGGCAAAACCTAAACCTTAACCGCGAACTTAGCCCCAAACCTAAATTTAAATTTAACCTAACCTAAATCAACTTGGAAATTTGCGCAAGACCCCTAATGTAGGCGGTTCCTATTATTGTGTCTGAGCCTCGCTGTCATGACAGAGCCAAGACTACCGGAGGCAGGAGAGGACGTAGGAGGCTGGTGCGGCGTGAACACGCACCTAGGCGTACCACTACACCCACTGATCTGCAGCGTGGAGTGGGCCTGCACCTGGACGTGTCGCTTCACCTCAGTGCTGTTATGGGGTGTGCATTGTCAATGATGCCTGTAGGACCCCGATCTACCCCCCATCCCATGTTGGTCCAATGAATCTGCCGTGTGGCCGGCCTTAAATAATGGGCGATAACAGATCATCGTTGCCGACGACGTCCACCCTATGCTTTATATATTCGTTTATAGTGACAATAGACTTGCGTAGAATCTACCGCACTCCCTTCTCTCTTTCGCTCTCTCACCTGGACTCGGTGTCACAAAGGCTGTTTCGGCGCCCCAAATTTCTGACCGCTGATTCGGTCACCACGGTCTGTTCGTCAACGCAATTCCTGGAGAAGCTTAAAGGAGTAAGTCTCTTGCCCAATGAGGTCATGGTATCTTTTGATGTCACGTCCCTCTTTACTTCTATCCCCCAGGATCTGGCAATCGAGACCGTCCAACCACCCCTACAAAACAAATACGATGAAACGGAGAATCGTCTCGGACATGCCCAAGTCCTTCAGCTCCTAAAGTTCTGTCTCAGGACGTACTTCACGTTTGACGGAACAATCTACGAGCAGTTGAAGGGAACACCAATGGGCTCGCCGATTTCGGGATTCATCGCCGAGGCGGTGCTACAGCGGTTGGAGTCGCTGGTCTTCCAACACCACAGACCGAAATTCTGGGCTCGGTTTGTGGACGATGCCTTCGTCGTCATCGAACGGGATCAGGTGCTAACGTTCAAAGAACGTCTCAGCAGCGTCTTCCCGGACATACAATTCACGATGGAGGAGGAAGAGAATAACCAGCTGGCATTCCTTGATGTCCTCGTCTGTCGCAAAGATTGTGGTGGCCTAAAGACCAAAGTGTTCAGAAAAGCAACGAACACGACGCAAATTCTGAACTTCAAAAGTAACCACCCAATCTGCCACAAACGCAGTTGCGTAAGAACGCTATTTCGGCGTATTGAGACGCACTGCAGTGAATCGGAAGACAAAGTTGTCGAATCCCAATATCTTCGACGGGTTTTCCGAGAAAACGGTTACCCGCGCAACTTCGTCAACCAGTGCCTGCGCAAACGAGACGAGCGACAAAATCGCGCCGACCCCAAATTCTGGCGAGCGATCCCGTACATCAAGAACGTCTTCGAGGCCGTTAGCCGCCTTCTTGCACCACTTGGGGTTGGAGTTGCGCACAGACCGGAGGCCACCATGAGGCGTCAAGTGATTAGACCAAAAGACCCACTGCCACGGCAAGAAGCATCTGGAGTCGTTTACCGGATCTGGTGCAGTTGCGGACAAAGCAACTACGTCGGAGAAACTGGAAGACTGCTCCGGACGCGAATTGCCGAACACGTGGCAGCTGTACGGAGAAATGACGTCAACTCTCAGGTCGCGGCCCATTCGACGAGACCCGGCCACACATTCAAGTTCGATGAGGCCGAAATTCTCGCGAGAGGGGATGATCGCGTGAAAAAAATGGGGAAAAAAGGGGGTCCAACACACAAACGCATATTGACTAGGTACCCAGGTCATGCCAACCATAAAACATGGATCGAGATTTGACTGTTTTACACATGACCGTGTTTCCGCTCGACCATGTTATACAAGGAGAAAAAAAGTTGGCGGCTCAGATCTCAGTTGGTGCGGCCCTGGTCTGCACCTGGGCGTGCCTCAAAATGCCCCTATGTTGGCGTTTGTTATGGGTGCGCATTTTCAGTAATGCCTGCAGGACCCCGATCTAGCCTCCCATTTGGGTCCAATGAATCTACCGCGTGGCCGGATTTAGAGGATGAGTGATAACGAAGCATTCAGTAAATTAGCATACTGGGCGAGTCGTGTCTGAATGGTTGTTGGGTCAATGCCAGACTAACTTATCCGGTGACTAGATGACAAGCCGATAAGAAGGAATACTTACGGAGTATCGGGAAACCTCAGGAACAAAGATAACTATGAAAAGGAGGAAAATCGGAAAACGGGCATAAAAGTGAACTTTGGGATTGACGTTAATAAAATAAGGACCTGAATTAACAGAGTACAGTGCGGTGATAAGAGAACGCAGAGCATATATTTCGTGCAAGATTCAAGGCATCGCTTTTGCACATCGACGGTATTTAGATAAATAGTGGTCGGAGAAGGAGTTTGCAGTTTAGGCATGATTTGCTGGAGGCGAAATTACCTCTAACTAAAGGTTTTTTTAAGTTGGAAACGTAACACTTAGGACATGAACTACCTTCAGGCAAAAAGCAATGTGAGAAAATTCGGTGAGGAGCTTGATTAACTCGAGTCAAGGAGGTCCTCAACAAACGTCATTGTCGAGTGATGTTCATAATGTCTGCGAGGAAGGTACCCTGCCCCCCCAAACGGGCCACGTGGTAGATGAGCTGGACCAACAAGGGGGCCATATGGGATTCTGATAGGCGTTATCGGACCACAACAAATGCCAACACTTCTGGGATGTGGTGGCAGACCCTATTGCCGATGGACGTCGTGCTCACTGGGACCCCCGCCGTCCCCCAGTTGTTGTTGTTGATTGAAAAAAACCTGGTTATTTGCTGTGTGGACCAGTGGGTGTGGAGTGAAACGCCAAGGTGTGGGCTTGACCGCGCCATCCACCTGCGCCCTCACCCACCTCCGGTCTTCTTGACTATATCTTAACACCGGGCTTAGGTGGGGGAGAAGGAGAGAATGCGGTAAATGCAGCGCAAGTCTACAATCACTATAAACTTATTCACACGCAAGTCACCGTGCCTGCTGTACCCTGTTCCGTAGCACACAGTAGACATAGTCGGAATCGACTGTCAAGAAAGGTAACCGCAGAATAAACAACCCAAAAGCTTATTTCATGTTAATGCATGCATGTCTAAACTGTACCACTCAAACTACTTCTTGGTATTCATTCTGATTAGTTATTTAACCATATCAATAGAAGTAAATAGACATTACGTTGCTAAAATAGTCCTCACTGATTCTTTCGGGTACTGCTCTATGCCTTACGCCACCGTCAGGCAGAAATATAGACAAAACTGAATTCAAATGTATCAGTTTGAAAGCAGGTAGTCAAACACCGACTGAAACATTAAATTCCGGGGATATTAAGATGTCGAGTATACTGTCGAAATCATCTTTTGCGAGATCGATAACCAACTTCGGAAATACAGTAGGTGGGCTTATTCGTGAAATGTCAACCGAAATTCCGAAATAAATTTTCGCTTCGCAAATATTAATTACTTAGCGTTGTACAACTAATCACATGCACCGTGATTCTATAATAATAAGGTTGCCTTGGGACGCCTGCTTTCGAACGGACTTCTTTCCGGCTGCATGGAGAACCATACACTGTCAAAATAATTACTTTTTTAATAAACGTTTTTTTATTGATTTTCGATGCCATTAAAAATAAATTACATTTGATGGAAAACATGCATAATAATATTTATTCCTTTGCTCATTTGGTAGAAAATTACGTCTTATTCCAATGTAATACTCGAAGAAAGGGTATAAATCGGTTTTAAAATAGTTTCCCATTGTGAGATTTTTTAATGCCTTTCATAAAACGTAATGTCCTTGCAGTAACTCATGTGGCTTTTAAATTTAACGATATGACTCAAATCCACTGCTACATTTTATAAACCTCATATAGTCTCATCTTAATACCATACAGAAATGTATGGCTTACCGTTCGCCGAAAATATGCGGCTTGTAGTTTGGGAACCCTGAATGCAACCGTAATGGCAGGTCGGGGTTCAAAATTATTCGGGAATAAAAGAGTTTTTTAAAATCGAATTATGTACCTTGTTTGTGTAAAAAAATTCGAAAAGCAAGTTATTTTTTACCGAATGAGCAGAACAATGAATATTTGATGCACTTTTTTCACGAAATATAATTGAATTTTTAAGGGCATCAAAAATCAATGAGAAAAATACATGCTACTTAAGCAGTCATTTTTACAGAGTATAATTTTAGTATGCAGCCGGACAAAAGTTAAGCCAAAAGTGGCATCCCAAGGTAACCGGATTATTACGGGATTACGCTGCATGACGATTAGTTTTTCAACTATACTTAATCAATCTTTTCGAAACAAAAACGCAGTTCGTAATTTCGGTTGATATTTCATGAATGAGCCCACTTACTGTACACCCATCGACAGTAAGTGACAACAATGCAAACCTGGATTTCAGGGGTTTGTTTATTTAAGTCACATCGAAATTTTGACTGTGGCAGAGCGCGTGCAGGCGTTGCAGGGGGTGGTTGAGCAACGAAATCGAAAACCAGTCACTTACAACGATGTCATCGATAGGTTTCAAGCCCGATACCCGCGAATGTCACCAAAGACGGCTTCCAGAGGTGGGATGTCGTTCTTGCGCGGGAACAATCCAATCTCCAGCCGGAAGTGGGTTGTAGTGACAATGACAGTTTTTAAAGTCAATTCTAGTAAAGCAGCTCACAGCGCCGCCTTCCGTTGGTTGAAGTGCAGCGTTAGAAACGGCCCGTGACAAACTACTGGCATTTTGTGGACAGAACAAAACATATGACTGCTATCAATACACCGTTTCATTTCATTGAAAAATCCCAACAAAGTTTGCCTAGAAGAATGAGCAACTGACTGAAGTGAAATAGGGTGACCGGGGACTCACGCCAGTCGTCCCATTGTCCACAAAATTGCCGCATAGCTTCCAGATACCTCTTGTATTTGCAGGGCAAATAGGAGTACCAGACGTGTTCAATATAATAGTCATAACGTGCATAAGCATAGTTCCACTTTCTCCTCTCTTCTGGGTGACCTGCAATTCAAAATGGACCCAGGTTAGAGCACGACTCTGACTGGTTAAGTGTCGTCATAAAACCATTTTCTTCCACTTTTGCGAGGAAAAAAACGACGCGGATGTGTTTGGAGGAAGAACCATCCTAACTAACTCGTTCGCACGCCACCCTTACGACGCGCTACATGCCCTTATATTGATCCGCACACTCGATGTGTGCCTGCTTATATCCTGCCAGCCACTGGTAGGATATGAGAGGTGCTCAGCCACTCAGATGAGTCAGAATCTCAATCGACATGGCAGCAGCTCAAGGTCATGATCTGATTGGCCCAATTGCAGGTCGACCTTGGACATAGGTGTATGTACCTTTTACTGTCAAGTTTTGTCGCTCCTAGGATTCAGCAGTAGATTTCTTGTTTTTCCGTTAGGGGATTCAATCGCAGAGATTTGTAGAACCGGCTATCGGCTAGGGGTTAACGATAAAAACTTTTTCGAGACTTGGGCATACTCGAAAAAGTTCAACGGCGAGCAACGAAACTTGTATCTGGGCAGTGGTCACTACCCTACGAAACGCGATTAGCTAATCTTGACCTCTTCCCTTTGAGTTACAGACAGCTACGTGGGGACCTGATACAAGCTTTCCGCATCGTGCGCAATCAGGGCTGCTGCCTCGCGTTTGGAGACTTCTTCGAGTTGGCGACTACGACTAACCTGAGAGGCCATCCACTCAAACTGCGTGTGGCTGGTGTCCGGCTAGACACCCGAAAGTTCTTCTTCACCAACAGAGTGGTTGCAGCTTGGAATGCCTTGCCTGAGGATGTTGTTATGTCAGGCTCGGTAGATACTTTTAAATGGAGACTAGATCAGCATTGTAGCGCGCACCACAATAACGCCGGACTACGGCCACCTTGACAGCCGACGCGGACAATTTAGTGTTATAACGATGCTACTACCAACATTTAAGTAATATATGTTTATGTTATTTATTAAGCATGGGCCACGTCGCACACCGCTGTTCGCATTCACCACGTTGCCTGTAGACTAAACAATTTTACTTCTTTTCCCGTGTCTTAAGTGTGCCTCAACTGTCCGCTGTATTTTGACCAACAAAGCAAGTTAATGTGCCTCTAAACTCTGTTAAAGCATGACATTCTGTGTTCATCTGTACAGTTTTTGCTATTCCCCTCGCATTTCTTTCATGTTACTTCCTTTCCATTTCCTCCATATATATCTTCTGCATGTAACCAATAGGGATTTCAAAGGTACACACCTACTTTCCCTGAAATATACTGATACTGATACTGAATAATGCAGAATACCACTTGTTCCCCGTCGCCGATCTTTGAAGCCACACCTGAGTCCGAACAGAGTGCTAAGCCAGTCACTAATGCGTGCAGGGTGCGGAGGAGATAGGGGGGGCAGGTATGAGTTCGATTATGCTGGGGTGGGCCAGAGCTTCAAAGTCAAATCTGAACTAAAATACCATGACGGACAGGATGGCTAGGCGATGTCGACCCTCGCTCTTGAAGAGGCATGAAAGGGACCGGAAATTGGCCACTTTTAGTTCTGGCTAGTCTTACCGTAAAATATGTGAAAGGCAGAATTAGGGAAGAGCGCCGTCTTATTTGGCAACTATTATGCTATGACCTGTTATTCAGAAATCACGCGAAGCGTGTGCGCACTCGATTGTTGTCCTTCATACCAACACAGCAGAGGAGAATACGACCAACCACGAAAAAATGTATTCGAAAACTGCAAATTCATTTTTTCCGGTCAAATTACGCTTGTCTGTATCATTCTCTTGGGGGCTGGCCAACATTCGGTCCAATGCGCTTCGGAAAAATATTCTAGACGATCTGATCGATTTCTTGCAGACACGGACCAATCGGGTCCGACGGGGGCAGCCAATGGATAGACACTATTTTCACACTGACAGTGTGCTAACGGCGTGCTAGAGGAGGCTTACGTGAGGCCCCAGTGATTGTCTAGCTACTGTTTTTGGGGGTGTAAGCACTTCCAAAACATTGTTTCTGTTTTGGTTTAACAAATAAACCTGATTTGCGATTTAGTACCGAAAACGATGCGGGATGAAATTACCATTTCTATCAAAATCCTCAGACGGGCAAGATCCAAGATTAAATTTGATTGCATGGGGGAATGTCGAAAAAGGCAAGGGAGGCCGGGATGGCCACTTGCTGGCTTAGAGGCCTCTGTCAGCCAGCAGTGTCCGACCCCCTCCTGTTTCAATGCTAGTCGTTATGCGCGTGCCTGTGAGGCTTCTAAGTTGAGCCATAAAGTTCAACGGCTGCGCGTGTCCCAAGACTTGCTTGATGAATGTTCTTTCAACAGTCAAACCGGTCTGGCTGTGCTAGCCGAGATATATGCTTTCACAATTTCACATGCATTCGGGAAGAGTTAAAGTAGTGGGAGAATGTCATTCAAAAAAGTAGTCCAACTGAGGAAAAAATAAGAGTGCTTAGTTGTTACTTAGAGTGCGATTCTAGAGTAATCAATAATAGGACCCAAATTTAAAGATTATTGCTAAAGCTCCGAGGCAATCAGTGACTACGACGTCCGCCTATTTCGCCAGCGGGACCTGATGGTCTTTTAAATAACAGCGATTTTTATCTACATACGTGCGACGATGAAAAGAAAGTGACGCAAGAATCTGCTTTGTTGAAATAATTCATCCTGGACGGGGCACAATCGGACAAGTCATGGATTGGAGCCTAGACGCAATTTGGAGTTGAAGGGACAGCAAAAACTTTACTGTTGCCCAGCGGACTGTTGGGCATATTATACATGCTATAGGCAGAAAAGCATTGCCCGCAAAGACAAGGGAGACTGGAATGCCCATTTGTGGCCTATCAGCCATCGTCAGCCAGCTATACCCAACCCCGAAATATGGAGCACTTGGAACTCGATCTCGCGACCTGTTAGTTAGAAGTGCAACGCGTCTAACCACTGAGCCACGGGCTCGTTGTCATACATGCATATATTATTGGGGTATGTGGTCTGAAGCTTCATTTCAACGCATGCAAGCCCCAATGGTGTTGTTTCAGAGAAAGTGACACTCGTACTGCTGCCTTCGTATGCTGTGACCTTTGTAGCAGGCAGTTGTTCGGCATCTGAGGTCCTTGGACGTCCTCGATAACCATTATCGATGAATCGCAACTTTGCTAGAAAGGTCGTCATATTATCATGGACGAAATAAACGAGATGATTTTGAGGCAAGATGTGGTTATGTAACTCCGTCTGATGGACACAGTATTGTTGTACTTGGGTTAAGGGGTTAAGATTAGGGGTTATGGTTCGGGGTTATGAAGTCAAAGCCGGCTTGGCGACCAAAGGATCTACAATAGGTGGACTAACTCATGAAATGTCAGCCGAAATTCCGAAATGAGTTTTCGTTTCGAAAATATTAATTAAGTAGGGTTGCAAGACCAATCACCGTGCCGAATAATTCTGTCATGATTCAGTTGCCTGAGGATACCAGCTTTGAACGAACTTCTTTTCGGTTGTATGCAAAAACCATACTTTGTAAAACATGACCCCTTATGTAGCGTGCATTTTCTCATCGATTTTCGGCGCTCTTAGAACGTCAATTATATTTCATGGAAAACATAGGCAAGAAGGGCAGGATTTATTGGTACCAAAAAATTTCGCGACGGCTCTTCAGCTGCGTCCTGTCGCTTCATAGGAGATATAACGAGTGAGAAGAATAAAACAGATGCATCAGAAACCCGTCTGCCACCGGAAACACTACAAGACGCATTAAAATTGTGCACAAAGAACGTTCAATTTCTCTTTAATAGTCAATTATATAGACAAATTGACACCTAAAAGAAGCTCTACTTAAGCGAGGATATCCCGCACGGATCATCCACAAATGCAGCAACCCCACACGGCCAAAATTGACAGAGCATTTAGCTCCGAAAAAGCCCGTCTTTATATCTTTGCCCTTTAAAGGCGACAATATTTTAAATACTATCAAACGACGGCTACGTTCCGCCATTGAAAGGACATACAATGCATCCGAACTAGTATTATGCAGTCCTACTAAGCCACTTCCGATTCCACGAGCAAAGGATGCCTTGCCAATGCACGCCACTTCAAATTGTGTTTATGAATTCACATGCACTTGCGGATGCAAGTACATTGGGTGAACGCAAAGGCAGTTGGCAGCCAGGTCTATTGAGCACCTGCCCAAATGGCTCCTAAGACAAGAAAATAAAATCCCGCGTTCCTCCATTACGAAACACCTACTTGATAGTGGTCACTCCGTCGACCCCAAAACTTCCTTCCGAGTACTTGTTCGGGCACGAAAAACTCGGACATTGCGTTACCTGGAGGCGGCCTATATACGACGAGTGAAACCGGATCTTTGTAAACAACTGGAACACATGGTTAACCTAACATTGCCATGGTAGCCTCTAGCTCCATGATTTACCCTTCTCCTCTCATAATTTGCTCTTTAACGTTCCTTTTTTCACTTTCTTCCCCTACGGTGTTTTTCTTACTAACTTAACCGATTAGCCAGCTTTGCCCAAAATCCTAACCTTGCTGTTTCTGCATTGATTTTCTGCACGAATTCAAATCTGTTGTATTCTTCTCACTCGTTATCTCTCTTATGAAGCGACAGGACGCAGCTGAAGAGCCGTCGCGAAATTTTTTGGTACCAATAAATCCTGCCCTTCTTGCCTACTTCAGCTTCGTGCCGGGGACAAAATACTTCAAATAGAAAACATCCATAGAACATTCACTCTTTTGCTCATTTGGTAGAAAAGTACGTGTTCTCTAAATGTAATACTTGAAGGAAGGGTATAATTCAGTTATCAAAAAAATTCCCAATTTATGAATAATTTTGAGCCCGACCTGCCGTCGAACTTGCATTCAAGGCTTTCAATCCGCAAGCTCTATGTTTTCCGTGTACGTAAAACAATACATTTCTCTGAGGTATTAAGAGGAGACTATGAGTGGTTCATAAAATTTAGCAGTAGATTTGAGCAATGTCGTTAAAGTTAAAAGCCACATTGGCCAATGCAAAGACTTGGCGTTTTATGAACAGCCATTTCCCGGTATTAAAAAATCTCACAATAAGAAACTTTTGTAAAACCGAATTATACCCTTCCTTCGGGTATAAAATTGGAATAAGACGTAATTTTCTACCAAATGAGCAAAAGGATAAATATTGTTATGCATGTTTTCCATGAAATATAATTGAATTTTTAAGGGCATCGAAAATCAATTAGAAAAATGCATATTAAATTAGTAGTTATTTTTACAAAGTATGGTTTTTACGTGCAGCCGAAAAGAAGTCGGTTTGGAAAGCCGGCATTCCAAGGTAACTAAATTATTATAGAATTACGCTGCATGATGATTAGTCTTACAGCGCTACTTAAATAATATTTTCGAAGCAAAAACGCATTTTGGAATTTCGGTTGACATTTCATGAATTAGATCACCTACTTTATGAATGCTAGTAGCTTGAGGTTCCGGTCATGCAGGCCTTTTTATTAGTTAATTTGGGTTTCATTCCATTTTGCTAATTAAAAAGCATGTTTCTCGTCGTGCGGAAGACTCTGGTGTTGGGACCCGTCCGCCGCCTCCTCAGATCACTTGGTGTTGGAGTTGCACACATATCGGAGACAACCATCCGGCGTCAGATAATGAGACCCGAAGACCCGCCGTCACGGCAAGGAACGTCTGGGGTCGTCTATCGGATCTGGTGTCGTTTGCGGACAGAGCGACTCTATCGGAAAAACCGGATGACTACTGCGAATGCGAATGACTGAACATACGGCAACAGTGACGAAACATGACACCAGATCTCAAGTGGCGGCTCATGCGACGAGGCCGAAATTCTCGTTAGAGATGACAGCTATATGATTCGTGAGTTGTTTAAGTCATAGTTCATGAACCTCCAGTCTATTTACAAGTGAAATGACCTTCCCCTTCCATATACAGTGCTGAGGAAGTCTTCGCGGAATAATTAGCCACGAGGGGAACGCACAGGTGAGCACTAGTCCCAACATCAGGGTCGGTGGATCAGATGGTCAAGCAATCATCACACCAACATCCAACACACGTGATTAATTTGCAGCAATTGAAGACGCGAATGTCGGTCGTCAAACAGTCGTCACACGACGAGCAACGATCCCTGATGAAGAGGGAGCCGTGAATTTTCATAGGTACGCGTTGGAATGGCGACTGCATCCTACAAATACTACAACTCATTGTGCATGAACTAACGGTATCTGGTGTTGTTTTTGGTGATATTTTCGGGCAGAAATCCGAAACATGTGAGGCATAAAGTTCTAAGTCCAGTGATCGTATCGCCCTCACAATTGCTTCTAGAAACTCGGATCGTCAAATGCGTCAGTTTTTACCATATTGACGATTACGCTAATTTGCCAGGGGATTAGGCTCCCAGATTTTCGCCTCAGCATTAGAGTGTTCAGATGGTATATCGGAATTACTGCCTGGCGAATGTTGGTTACAATCCAATGAGGATTATATATGCTGTCCGGTACAGTCCTGAGGGTCCAAACTGATTGGTTGGAGGGCTAGCTCGGGGTGCCCACTCTGGCATCGTCCATGAAGTACAGAAAATCACCCCTCGTCTTATGCAGTTACTGTTTCATACACTGTGACTAAACAGGGTTTTCGGGCGACTATGCGGATACGGTTTCTGTGCCGTTGCCAAGGTTTCTGGGGCGACGATAGCAACGACTATAGCAAACATTTTGAGGAATAGCTTTTTCAAAACAATTATTGATACAGCCAAACGTTCTTTTTACAAGTAACGCTAAGACACGCTTTATATGAACACGGTTACTAAAATGTAGGGATAACAATATAACGCAAACCTTAATGCATTCGGAGCATTTAAACTGAATGTAAAACGGACAAAATCACATCAATGATGCTTACTGAAACCATTAAGAAACACTGTCTTCGTCATGTAGTTATCCGTCGCACAGGTTTGCAATGAATCAGCTGGAAGAAAGTGTGAAAAACCCTGATTACTTCTTAAATGGTAGAATGCGCAATAAACTTTCTACATAACAGTAAATGTCACAAATTGATACGAAGATCAACAACCTAGGAATGACTGCTAATGAAGAGGAGGATGAGGGAGACCTACCTGCCCTAAAAATCTGGCGTAAGATCATTGGTGCCGCGAATTGTCGCGACAGCCAATGAGAATGGGGTCAACACAGACCGCGACAAATTTCGGGTCTGTTTGGCATCCACAGTTCGCCCTGCAGACCCAGGCGCCAGACACAGTTGGCATGCAACCCAAGTGCTTTATCGTGAAAGCTACGCAGAGGTCTGTTCACACGCTTACAACGGACAGTTGAAATCACTACTTGAGACGTCCCAACACTCCTACAACACGTTTTTGACAGTCACTCCACTGGTTATGCTTTTCTGAAAGCGCATTTCCATTGCTATTGAAGTAGTTGGTGCTTAATACGGTGAGGCATCATCACAAGTTTTCAAGTGGAGAACCGATGGTGTCAACTGCGGGACACAGTCCAGTCGACGGCGCTCGCCGTCCTCGGTCGCGCTCCCCGCCAACACCAGGACTGGTTCGACGACAACGACGCCGCCATCAGAAATCTGCTTGCTGAGAAGAACCGCCTACACAAAGCCTATGTCGATCACCCCACTGACGACAACAAAGCTGCTTTCTACCGCAGTCGCCGCCACCTCCAGCAACGACTGCGCGAGATGCAGGACGCCTGGACTGCTCGCAAAGCTGAGGAGATCCAAGGGTACGCGGACCGCAACGAGTGGAAGGACTTCTTCTCCGCGGTTAAAGCTGTCTACGGTCCGCCGACGAAGGGCACTGCTCCTCTCCTCAGTGCCGACGGCAACACTCTCCTGACTGAGAAGACACAAGTCCTACAGCGATGGGCCGAGCACTTCCGAGGCGTCCTCAACCGCTCCCCCCACCATCTCCGACGCCGCCATGGCCCGTTTGCTGCAAGTGGAGACCGACGTGGACATCGACCTCCCACCCTCTCTCCAGGAAACCGTGAGGGCCGTGCAGCAGCTCTCCTACGGGGAAGCGTCCGGATAGGACGCGATCCCTGCTGAGGTCTACAAGCACAGTGGTCCCCAACTCATGGATCACCTGACTGCGCTCTTCCAGGAGATGTGGCGTCACGGTGAAGTCCCACAGGATTTCAAAGACGCAACAATCGTGCTTCTGTACAAGCGGAAAGGAAACAGCCAACTCTGCGACAATCACCGAGGCATCTCCTTGCTGAACATCGCCGGGAAGATCGTCGCTCGCATTCTCCTCAACCGCCTGAATAATCACCTAGAACAGGGCCTTCTACCGGAACGCCAATGCGGCTTCCGCCGTCATCGCGGGACCACAGATATGATCTTTGTCGCCCGTCAACTTCAGGAGAAGTGCCAGGAGATGTGGACCCACCTGTCACTGCCTTATACAGTGAGGCATCATCACAAGTTCTCAAGTATATCCTGAATGAGGTTGAAATATAGGGCTGAATCAACATACTGGTCTTTCGAGCTTTGAAGAGGACGTATTCAGAGAGGGCGGTATAGGGGCCGGTTTTAAGCCATAAACAAGAAAATCAGCACAAAAAGCTGGAAATGGGAGGGGAGCAAGAGGATAAACCAGCATCAGCACCACTTACGCGCGTAGCAGACAAATTCATCGTACTCGAAGGATCCTGTCGTTTGGAATTCTGAAAATTTTTGACAGACGCTGTTGCAAAGCCGAAGATTACTGGCCCAGTAGAAGCGACTTAACCATGTGGAAGGGGGAAGGAAAGGTTACTGTTTTCTTGTGTGGTAAATTTGTCCAGCAATATTTCGAGAGGAAATAAACCAAATAATGACAGATATCGCTTTGGCCATTGTCGTTAACATAAGAAGGATTCAAATTCTACTCGAGTATAACCTGAGTTGTGAGTTTGATTCTCTGGTACGACTATTGACATGGCATACAGCATAGAGGTTAAAAAAACATCGGTACTACTTAGGGACTGAGGAGCGATTAGTAGCATGTAACACAGCCTTTCCCCGACGAATGTTGTCACCTGGCGGTGGCGCTTCATCCTTCTGATCACAGAAGGCAAGTATTTATTTTCTGTAACCTCGAAGTTTCAGTCAATTGCCCTCGCAGATTGTTTCGTGTTGACCAGCAATGTTGCCGATGGTGGCCGATGGAGGGCTGACTCTGTCAAGAAAGTGCTTGGTTTATAGCCAAACCGAATTCGCATTTAGATCTCAAGTTTTCCTGATCTAGGGTTTAAGTACAGCTAGCCACTGACAGCAAATGAGGTTGAAGCGGCCTTTCAGCTGTTTTCCATAAATTTTGACGCGGTTCAGAGCATTCGGTCGTGTATGCGCTGAAAGAAGCAGACATATAGGCAATGGACGATTGGAGACGTGAAAAGGTGCTCCCCTAAACTTTCTTCCTTTCGAGCGTTCGCTTATTTGACCTAAGTTGGCACGTCGAAGCCCCGATCGGGAATGGTTCCGCAAACGCTTTTACGTGGCCGGACGGATGACTAATCGTGTATGATAGTGAGGAATATGGGCAGAAAGAGAGTTGACCTCACTCGCTCTTCCCTCTCCCAGACACCAGTCCACTCTGTACGAGCCGGTCAGTTGTCTGATGCACGAATTGGACGAAGCCGTTGGCAGGGCTAGAGGGCCCATCTACACACGCTCGTCCTGTCTCCTCACACACCGAACCGGAGTCTGACACAAACTGGGGCCGGCAAGCTAACCACATAGGCAATCTGCGATAGCCAAACTGCGGTGACTAACGCTTTAGGCCTCTTCACGTATCCGCAACAATCCTCAATCACCAACATGCGGCGCTACTTTTTTCAAAGATGACAAACAGGTCACTATGCGCCCTTTACCAAGTAGGTGATCTCATTGAGTTTTTCCATCCCTTTTTTTGGCGTTTTTTACACAGTAGGAAAAGACTGACTTGTCACTACCCCTGAACTGGTGCCCCCGCCGCCTCGTTCTTAGTGATTTGGTGATGAAACGCTTGCATATTTGCATTCTACCTATAAATATCGCTGTCCGGCTTGCCATGCATATGGCGGCATTAAGGGCTTTAAGACCTGACCTACAGTCATCAATCCATTATGTGTTGGCAAGCCTTTAGCTAAGGTACCACCATCCTCTCTTTGGATTGCTATCCTTATAAATTTTTGATTACAGTAGTGGCTTTACTGGCGGGGTTCATGTTAATTTGCAATCATATCGATGGCGAAAAGGCCTGCTCAGTCGCCGCATATATGACAAATGACAGGATGTGTTAAGATCATTGTTGATTCTTGATCGCTGTCTGGACAAATTACATCTAACTGGTGCGCAGCTTTCGAAGTAAAATGTCGCCGTCATTCCCATAGGTGAAATCCATAATTCACGTTTCCGTAAGATTCGCGCCGCTGATTGCCACCGTTTCATCCTCTACACCTAGATGAACCCAACTTCAGATCATCAGTTAGACACGAGAATAGGGATGTCCTGAACTGTATTGCTATAGATTATCCACTTATTTGATTGATGTAGGCACACAGGACCACCTATCGGTGGTGCCTCCGCGAACGCCTTCACGTGACAGAATGGATGATTAATAGAAGACCTACTAAAGGCAAGGTAATCGTCGGAAAGCGTAAGATAGGGCGCCAGCAGAAACTGCTGGTCTCACCATCTGTGGCCTGAAGCTGCTAACCGAAATACTGGTAGGAAATAAGGAGAAGGACGAATGTCTGCGACACTGACGACGGCGCGGGAGTGAAGACAGCGGACGCCTTCCCACCGCCTGGCAGAAAACCAACGCTGTGCTGAGAAACTCCCTGACACCCACGGTATATCTGCAGAAAAGTAACTAAGTTCTTCGATGTCCGTTCTAACAGCGGTGCAGGGTCGTGCTAAACATGCATTAACTCACAACGCCGGTCTTGGGGATCAAGTGGTCGGGACTAATGCAATGGACAAAAATCTACCTTAAGGGCAAAGTAAGCATTTCCAGATTTTGTCAGCACCAGCTGACGGTCTACAGCCTACGGCCGACAATTTTAAGAGAGAACATGGGACGTTTTCCGGGGTCTTGTCGGCGACTAAAATGAGACCGACTGTAGACTACCAAGCTCCTCGGAAACCTTACCAAGGACACGAGTAAAAGTAGCAGGAATCAACTCGGCCGACTGCATGTCAATCAGACAGCGTACGAAGAAGGCGCCGTTATCAGAAACATGCCTCGGAGACAACTGATAATACATATCAACATACTTATGTCAATATAGTAGGCATTCTGAAGGGATATAGTTCGGAGGGGGTACTTATTCCCATGCTCCGCAAAAATCACTTTCAAGAGAACCGGGCGGGGTGGTTTTGGAAAATCAACTAACTCGATGATATGGCAGTTTTCATTTATTGAAAATTCTCTGATTAAGAGAAGTCAACTCACCTCTACGCAACGCCCGCTTACGGCGTGATTCAAGGAAATATGAAATATGATTCTGTCAGTTAATAACTTTAAAAACTGCCATTTTACATCCACAGTACTCCAAAATCAGAAACTATTTGCTACGAAAAGAACAGTACGGTTAACTGAAGATGGAAAATAAGCACAAAAGAGTCAGTCCAGTCAATTAATCGAAATGACTTTTGATAAATATGTAAGCGCAAAAGACCAAACGCCAACAATTCACCAGAAAAAAGGTACATTTTTTCCGAAAAAATTTTAATCGTCGACGTTACTGGCTCAAACATTAATCGATTCTTAAAAAGTTAAAACGAAATTCTAAGTGTCTTTACCTACCCCATATTTGAAAAAGCTGCAGATGAGATTTTTACCTAAAGTGATAAGGCTTTAACCAATGTGGTCATGAGCTTTTTATTTTTGGTTTTTGGGGTTTGATGGAGGAATTCAATTATAAAATTTTTTTAATCAAAGCACGTAAGTACTCGCATCCCTTCGGTATGGGTTTCGTCTTAAATAAACCTAATAAATTCAAAAATACCTTTTCTTAATGACAAATACATTAGGGCAAGTTGGTACTTTGTCTTACGGCAAATTAAAATCAGCATTTTGCAGAATTCCACAAGAAAGTCGACAGGGCAAATAGGAAAGTGTGGTAGCCTGTATACAAACTTCAGTCGCACGTAACCCTTGATTTGCTGAAGCGCCAATTTAAGTTCCAGGGCCTTTCCTTAAATGTGGTTCAAGTTATTGCTGCGCAACAACTTTGTTGTTTCCGTAGAGCTGGGAATTTCAAACTACCAGTTCAAAACACAGAGCATTTTGAGTCCAGAGAAAAGGTGGAATGAAAATGAAGGGGAGGAAAGTTGTCAGACACTGAAGTTCGGTAACAAAGGCGTGGAGTGTTGAATTATAGGAACAGGCGAAAGTAGTGATGGGAAACAAGTGAAAATACGGGATAGGCGATAATACAAGAACTAGGGGAAAGGCGAGAAGGTGGACGAGATGAGAAAGCTTTCGAGAGGAGAAGAAGTAGGAGCAAAGAAAGCTAGTAAGGAGTAAGAGGTGTACATTTGAAGAAAGCAAAGCTGCGAAACAGAACCACTTTGGACAAGTATGGTAACCTAACCACAGTCAAGTCAGAGCAACTGAAAAAAAACGATAGCAAATAACTGGACAGATTCATAAACAAAATGCTAAAGACGCAGGGCCTTAAAGCAGTTTTGAGCAGTAGTAAAATGACAGCGGAGGAGGAGGTCTGACCAGCATACTGGAGGGCCTCCAGAGAGAAGTCAGTGCAGCCATTTGAGGGAGCAGTGATCTACACAGAACTCACTTCTCCGTCCCCGTATCCACTGGCAGTCGTGGACCTGTTCGCCAAGCCGGAGTTGGAAAAAATGGCTGATTCTCCGTCTCTGAGCACTCCTTGCTTGCGAGCTTCCATGCTAACGACTTCCGCGATTCAACAGGACTTATAAAGTCGTAATCCGGCCAGTTTAGTATCTAAACAGGGATGCGAGTGGGTGATGGAGAGAAAAGGGTGCAGTTGCGCAAAGTCTTCCAACTCGTCCAATAGTCCAGCATCAACAAAAGGAGTAAATCCCTACCGACAGGAGAATTGGGGGTGCAGTTCGGTGCGAAGACTCATTTGCATCATTTTAACACGATGCTTAGTATGAAGCTGACTGGACTTATCCACCCACGGTTCCTGAGTTTGGGGCGGGGGAGAGGGAAGTGGAGAGCTGGCGCAGACTGTAAAACTGCCATTCATTGCGGTATTCAGATGCCAATCCAATCTCTAAGTAGCACCAGTCTCTACACGGACCCACGACTAGGAACTCAGATGGCATGCTTGGTACCAGATGACAATGATGTTGGAATCTTGCTATTGGCAGATAATTATCATAACTTCGAGGTAAAATTTGAAGCTTCCCTCGGGCTACATGCATAGGGAGACTAAGAGCTGTGCAGGCAACAGAAATCTGCATCCTAAGTCACTTTATAATTCATATTGACCCAACTGTGAAAAACTCAGCGCCTCGGTGGGATTCGAACCCACGCAGCAAGGGAAGGCTTTAGCTCAGCCAACGCTCTAAATGTTGGGTCAATATGAATTATTAAAAATCTGCCAAAACATCAGTGAGTCAAGTTTTTAGTTGCGAGCATTAGCTTAAGTGGAAGAAGTAGTGCTCAAAAATAGATTAATAGTAGAAGGGCGCTCACCGATCGTTCTTACGGAATTCACTCGTTCCCTTGTGCCTAACGGACTCCTTCTCGAGCCCAACCAGCATCCGCACAGACGTGCATGATATAGGCTGATTGGTATTACCGACATAACCATTATATATTCCCGATCGAAACCGGCAGAACAACGGGCCGTGGCCCAGTGGTTAGTAGCGTTAGATTTCAAACTAACAGGTCGCCAGTCGGAGCCTTGGGTGTTCCACACTTCGGGGTTGAGTAGGACTGGCTGTCGACGGCTAATAAGTCAGAAGTGGCCATTCTATGCTCCCTTGTCTTTGTCGGTAATACCATTCTGCCTAAATAGATTAGTGGACAGTTTCCAACCTTCAAGAGTGGTCATAAGAAGATTAGTCCGGACTTCAAGCAAAGCCTTCAAGAAGATTGCTGGCGAGTTTCAGGAATCGCCACGCAAAACTGGCAAAATAAGCTCTATGGGCTCAAACACTGCTCCAGAGTAGTTATTTGCGTTTTTTTGAAGAACATAAAACCTAAATTCACGGAAATGTGAGTGAATAATTGCTTCGGCATAGTAGGAGATATGCCTGACTTAGGTTAGACTCGAGAATATAGACCCATCTTCCCAACTACAGATGGCCTTGTGCTGAATTTCAGGGGATACCTACAGTGAGTTGGCCGAAATTCTGAATTGCGTTTTCAATTTGGAAGGATTACTTAAGTGGGGTTGTAATACTGATTATTATACGGCATCATCCAGTCAAATTTCGGACTCGCCAGGATGTCGGCTTTTAAATGTATTTTTTTTCGATCTCCGGCAAAACCCAAACTCGGAAAAGGATGACTAATTCAGTAGCATGCATTTTTCGCATTGGTTTTCGACGGTCTTATAAATACAAATATATTTTAAAGAAAACATGCACAAAAATATGCTATCTTCAACTCATTCGGTGGAAAATCACGTCCACTTTGCATTTTATGCTTGAAGAGAGGGTATTTTTAAGTTTTAAAAAGTTTTCAAATTCCCGAGTAATTTTAAGCCAGATCGGCCGTTGCATTAGCGTTTACCGATTTCATTCTACGAGACGCATGTTTTCCGTGTAAGGAAAATAATTTATTCCACTATGCCTTTAAAAAGATATCATTTAGATTTCATGAAATTTTGCTATGAGTGCGGACTATGTTGTACATTTCATGGGGAGCAATGGTTAACAGACAGGTACGATGCTGAATGAATGTACATTGCACGGTCTTAAAAATCGTCTAATTAAAAGCCCATTTAAAACCTAAACATACCCTGTCCTCAAGCATAAAATGTAAATTCGACGTACTTTTCCACCGAATGAGTAGAAGAGAGCATATTTTTTGCATGGTTTCTACAAAATATATTTGAATTTATAAGGCCATCGATAATCAATGCGAAAAATGCATGCTACTGAATAAATCATCATTTACCGCGTTGGAGTTTAGCCGGAGATCGAAAAAAGTACATTCAAAAGCTGACATCCTGGCGAGTCCGAAATTTGACTGGATAATGCCTCATGATAATCGGTATTACAACCCCACCTAAGTTATCCTTCCTATTTGAAAACGCAATTCAGAATTTCGGACAGTATCTTATGCGATCGGTTACTGTATGTCCGTATCCTATGTCTGCCCTAATTGCAATACTTACCTTATCGACAACCCTCCTAAGCCTAAACCTAGCACTGTTTCCGACCCTAACCATAGCTTTCCTTGAAATTTAGCGTGTGGCCATCGGTAACCCGGGGGGAAGGGTACTTATCATTGTACCCCACCGTGATTTAGTTTGACTGCACGGGGTTTCACAGGCCCCAGGGAGTACTAGCAAATCTCCTAAGTACTACCCACAAAAATATGCTTGAATGGGTTTGACATAAAGCACACACCTCGGTTAACTACATTTGCCTACTTAGAAGAAATGCTACGAGGTTTCGTCGTAAAAAAAGAAAGTCTGGGAAAGTCTGTAAAATTTGAGTGTGTCCTAGAGTACAGCCGAGGGTGCGTTGCAAATTTGTTTATTATAAATGATATGTCGTGCCCCGAAAACGGAATGACTAGTGTCGTTTAGTTTTGGAACAGTATTTGAGCTAACGCAGATTTACGGCCTTCTTGGGCATTAACGTTATTATCTTAAACATTATACGGAAAGGGATGGGCCTTCTCGAACGGACGCTGTCACGGCTACAATGCGTTACCGATCTCATGAAATGTTGGCCGAAATTCTGAAATACGTCTTCGATTAGGAAGGATTACTGAGGTGGGGTTGTAATAATGATAAGCATAATCCTATAGCATTTCGGTCTCGTCAGGATATCGGTTTTCAGCTGCACCCCTTTTTGACCTTCTTCAAGAACCGCATTTTGTAAAAAATGACTAATTAAGTAGCATGCATTTTTCCTATTGATTTTCGATGGTCTTTTAAAGTTAAATACATATTATAGAAAGCATGCATAAAATAAGATTTCTTTTACTCCTTTGATAGAAAATCACGTTGTCTTGATATTTTATATCCAAAGAAAGTGCATAGTTGGGTTTTACAAACGTTTATAATTACGAGATTTTTAAGACCGTTCGATGTCCGTGCATGCAGGAGAGCAAATGTCCGTTTAACAATACTCCTAATGAAATGCACAACACAGTCCGGATCCATTGTAACATTTAGGGACTCTGTGTGGTATCTTCTTAAAGACATAGAGGAATATATGATTTTTCTTACACAGAAAGCATTTACCTTATAGACTAAAATCGCCAAACACTAATGCAAGGGCACATCAGTCTCAAAATTATTCGTTAATTGAAAAACATTTTTAAAACTTAATTATACACCTTCTACGGGTAAAAACTATCAAGCCAATGTGGTTTCCTATCAAAGGAATAAAAGAAAGCATAGGTTGCGCATTTTCTTTATAAAATATATTTAAATTTACAAGACCATCGAAAATCAATAGGCAAAATGTATGCTATTTAATTAGTCATTTTTTACAAAGTGCGGTTCTTGTAGAAGGTCAAAAAGGGCTGCATCCAAAAGCCGATATCCTGGCTAGACCGAAATGCTATAGGATTATACCGCATACTTATCAATATTACAACCCCACCTAAGTAATCCTTCCTAATCGAAGACGTATTTCAGAATTTCGGCCAACATCTCATGAGATCAGTCGCGCAATGTATGCTCTACCTAATTGCTAAATAGGTGCTGTTAGCAGCACGTACGTTTGAGCAAAATAATGACTCAGGGGGGACTGCTTTAAAATATCCTTCGAGGAAATTATGGGCGTTTAATATTTTACCAGCCGTTTACTTGACGGCATCTTGGCATCACTAAAAAGGGATTTAGTTTTACCGTGGTATGAGCCCGCTGTTATAATTCGAACTGATACATCTCACCGAGGTCACCGAGGTTTTTACAATAGGACCAACTGAGTGATGCATCACCATCAAGCATTCCAACTGACACCTCACTGCATACATTCTTATTGTTCATTCGAATGGTCTGTTTCTTCCTGCAGCATAAATTAACGGAGGAACAGGAATCTACAAGAACTGGCGAAAGACTGAAATGGGAATGTCTCAGGAGATTGCATACTTCATCTCTGTCCATCCGAAATTTAGGCAGAATACCAGAGCAAGCAATGGCACATGCCCTCTAAACTCCATCCCTTACCTTGCTCGTGAGCGTAAATCGCCTTGGCGTATACCCGTAGTAGAGTGGGGTTGCCGCGACCTCCAGGGAATTGGCAATGAACGGCATGGCGTCTTGTCCATTGGCCTCCGGCGGACGTCCAAAGGATCTAAAGTAATTTCTGCTTGGAACATACAGCCTTGTTTCAGCCAGAATCACCCCGTTGTCTTGCAACAGACGTACTCTGCGATATTCCCAATTCCAATACCTCGAGTCGACCTGAAAATCCGGTCCGTCAACGAGGAGGACAAAGCTGCGTGACAACACCCTCGCAGGATAATAGTTCATTGAGGTATAGCCCCCATTCAGCTTTAGATTCTTCGTCTTGGGTATGTGGAATAAAATGATGCTTGCATTGTGATCGGGAGGTGGCCAATAAGTGAAGTTCAGCTGTGGAAAAAGGGGATCGCAGGAGTTAATTTACTGAAGATAGCAGCAGCTACACGATACCATGATGCACAACTAACTCAAATTTTCACAAAAACCTTTTGTTGTTGACTACAGCCAATTTTCAAAATTTAATTGAATAACGATAGGGTGTAGGACCCACAGGCAGCTGGCAACTCCAAAGATATACGTAATGTCAAGAGGATGGATGTATTTCAGTTCCATCCAATACCGAAATGCCACAGGGATCGCCCGCCGAATTCCCGGAGTTTGCGGATAGAAGCTGGCAACGCTCATGGAAGAGTTTTGATGAGACTGAGACGCTGCGTGTTCAAACGAGAAAAGTCGGGAGTAGTTAATCGCATCTGGTGCCTTAGCCGAGAATTGCCAACCGGATATGATAGGTAAGGGGGTTCATTTATTGAACACTCCAAGGCTCGTCAACCGTGACCCGAAGGGCTTAATATTTCATCTCCTGTTGTCTTTAAAATGGATTCTACTATGTCACGTCTGAAGCCATGACTTGGTGGATGCAAATAGACAACAAAATATGACTCGGCATCGATACGTAGCACTGTTTGTGCATACCAAATAATCACATATTATCTAATATTGCTTTTCTGCTGGTAAACCGTTAAAGTTAGTCCTTTATGGACCAAGGCTTAATGCGGTTGCATAGCTCCTAAAACCCATTTCACGCTCTGGATCTTCCCTGTGTGGCACTTGTTCAATTACGTTTATCATGGCTGTCTCAGAGACCATAGGGTCAAATTTACTATGGCACGGTCTTTTGTACCTTGGTGAATTGGACGAATGCTTCTGTATCTCACCTCCCGACAACGGTTGGATGTAAGGCCCCAAGCAGATAGCGAATCCAAAATATACCTTTTAATTCACTGTGACTGTAAACATCGCTTATTGTTCACTGTTCCCATTAATTGAAATTTTCTTTCCTCCCTGACTGGATGTAAACTTCCAGCGGTGTTTTTCTCAAAATCCGTTATTTTCTAAAAATTTTTTTGTTTATCTTTTAACTATCGCGCTCACTTTCATTGCCAAACTACAGCGAACGATAAGGGTTTTGGCTGAAATTGATCTATTTCCTGTGTCTTTTTGCTCTCCGTCTTCCGTGTGTTACCCAACCAGTAGACCCCCCACGACCACTTAACGTATGGCACGGTCCACAGGATAGCTCAAGCTAGTTGGGGGTCCTATACCCTATCGTTGCCTTAAATCATCCTGTTATTTCGGTTCTAAGAATTCTTATTTTCCATGTAGAATGAAAAAGCAAATTAAATAGGAGGAATTACAGAGTCAAAAGGTGGTATTATGGTGGAACCTTTGCTGTGTCAGTGTACGAAGGCAAGCTGCGAACTAGTAGGATATAACAACTTGCACGAAAAGCTCCAAAATGCGAAACCTTTCCTCATATAGCTACATAATGTTAAAACTGCCCATGCCTACGAAACCGTAAGCAGATGCTGGCATATCAAAAACGATTTCCTGTTACAAATTTCGCGCGCCAGCATGCATGAGCAATGAGCATTGTTAGTACGCATCGTCTTTTTGTCAGTGTTCTTAGACCTGAGTCACAAATTTCTGATTTATGTTCAATCCAAAAAGAGGGGAGGCATAGGCATGAGGCTGAGGAGACCTTTTCCGTACAATTTGCTGCCTTTTTCTCTGCCCGATATTGCTTTAAAAGTCTTGATCTACAGGAAATAAGACGGTCCCCTTTGGGCCATAGCTTGTGCACCACAGTCAGTGAGGATCAGCAATGTGGATGAGGGAGAGACAGTTGTGATAAGCACGTGATTTACAAAAACGGTTAGAAAACCATCAAATCAGTTACCCCTCCCTCTACTTTCCCAGCCACTGATGCTCTACAAGTATTGTGCACTGAATGAAATCCCACAAAGGCCCTGGTTAGGACTGTCACACGTGCGTCGACCGCACAACCCGAACTAGGTAGACTTATACAACTTGTATTCCCCACAAGTGAGGCTGGACATGAAGGCCGTATTAAAAAGAAGCCTTCAGAGTCTAACCGTCAGTCTGAAGAACCAACTTACGCGTCTATTGCTACCATGTCAAACCGCGTTTTACAACTCGCCAGGCTTACCAGAATGAGGGAAGTACGTACCGGGAAGGCGTCGGGCATCTTTTTCCTTTCCAAATGTTTGCCAGTGGTAGGTCAAGTAAAATTGACTTGACATGGGGTCTAACGGAGTAGCTAGTGGGTGTTAAAGCTCATGTCTACGCGTGCTGCGTAGAAACTGACCCCTTTCGTAAGATAGGGCAGGTCTAACTATGGTATCTGGTGGATTCTAAATGGATTACTTAGGAAATCCTGATTGGGCAGGCAGCTTACTGCATCATATCTTGTGGATTCCAAAAGTTGCAGTAGGCTGGGTGGGTAACTTGACCCAAATATGATTAAGCTCACGCCTTCCGGTGGGGCCGCGTAGCTTAGGCTGTTGCAGCGTTGGCTGTACTAAGGCCTCGTCTTCCTTCTGTGGGTTCGAATCCCGTCGATGCGCCGATTTTTTCATCAGTTGGGTCAAAGTGAGTCATCCAACATCTGCCAAACCACCTACATCCGAAAGAAGCAAGTTCCCATAGGGGAGGCTGTAAGAAGGTGTCATTGCGGACTGCCTTTACGTCTGGCGGTTGAAGACCATTCAAGCCGCGACTTCCAGCCGGCTTAGAACTTAGTCCACTTCGTTCTGACTTTGTCTACCAGTGCTAAATTCGAAGTGTGGTGAGCGCAGTGGCGTGAAACCTCCATCAGGGATGTGCCACACACCACTTTTGCTTACTTTCTAACGTAACAGACTTTGTCGACGGATATACGACAGTACAATAATCACGAGCGATGATGTCCACAGTGTGCCCGCTGACGAGGTGTGAGCCGGACGGCACTTCGCGCAAACCTTCGCAGCGTTTGCCGCACTATCACTTCCCTCACACACAAGGCCCTGTCAGGACGACTTGGCACGGAGCCAAGCGAAATAAGCGAGAAAAACAAATGGACTGTCTACGCGTGCCACGCACAACCTGGACCGGGCATGATGGACCAGGCTTCCAAAGAGACTGAGGGTGCGGCCCGGAATCCATCTGGGTGAGAGTTACACAGAGGCCGCATTCCGGAGGAGCGAGTGGTCATGACTCTTCTTCCCAAAATGACCCACACACTCAGTCTGTTGGCGGTCTTCCATTTAACGACTTGGAGCACGTCGTAAGTGATTTAAGTACGCTAGATTTCGTCGTAGTTAGAAATGCGCTGATGGGCCGTGGGATGCATTCCCCAGAATGGACTCCCGTTCCATTAATCTCCTCCCACGCAGCGGTCGGCTGTTTGAGCCTGTTAGCCGACAGGTGTTGGGATTGGACGCAGTGACTGGCTTGGCGTGAATCTTCGACCCAGACGTACCCACACGCATCACTCTCGATGTGTAACATTTTAGTCGTAGGCTCACGAGGACTTCGTGTGGCCCAATGTGGAGGCAGTTAAATACACGAACAAGTATACGCATGCATAAAAATATGTGAGTAAGCAAATAGTCAAAGGGTGCACACAGTAAAGGCACAAACCAACCTAGGATCGAAATGAAATCGCCTTAAACGTGTCAATGATCTCGATTACTTAATTCTAGCCAAGTGAGGATTTTCCTAAATTATTCCCCTTGGCATGGAGTTTTCTGTCTGCACCTATACGAAGTGTAATTATGCGTGTTTTTAATCTGAGCTTTCCTGCTCTTTTATTTAAGCAGCAGGAAACATCTAAGTCCTTGTCGTAGCACTAACCGAGTAAAAAAACGGTGGTATTGGGAAAGAAAAATTTGGACATGTATAAACGGTCTTTTCCCTAGTGGGGTAAGTCATTCAAGTTTTTAACTGGGTCAGTTTTTAATTTGTTTTGGAAGCTGAGACATTTTGTGTTTTGTATCGATAGCACTCTTCTGCAACTTGAACTCAAACACGCGTTTCGCATCACTTCCGTTCAGCTGGGATGCATCTTCCATATGAGCATTAGTAACAAGGAAAACTCCAGGTAGAAAGGTCATTTTGAGCAAGATGCGAGATGCAAAACAGATTCGGTTTGTTTTTTTCTGACAAAGCTTGTCGATTATTGATTGGTCTTCACCAAACGACTACCTGCTGGGGTGTTTTAGTGCGCCGGAGTGCGGCTTTGCGCCGAGCCAACCACTTGCGCCCCCTCCCGCCTCCGGTCTTCTTGACTTGGTCACGACACCGGCCCCAAATGGAGGGGGGGAGGACAGAGTGCGATAGATGCTGAGTAAGCCTACCATCAGTATGTAGCAGTACGTGCGCAATTCACCATCCCTGCTCTCGTCCTACTGTGGAGCAAATAGTGCAGTTGACAGTCGAAATGGCGCCTGCTGGGACGACTGACTGGAGTTTAAGGCGAAATGGAACGCCTGGAACTCTACCTTCAATCAGGATATACCGATTAGAGTTGCCTTCGTAAATCTTGGTATTTATAGTCTCAAGTTTACGCCAACTTGACCCCCGCTCGGTGATCCTGGCTCTGTTAAATGGCCATCGAAACGCGCTGGCCTATCCTGGCATGGATTTTTGTAGGCTGATGACGAAAAAATGAATAGGATTGGTCATTTCAATGTCCCTTGTCCAGGTTGGAAACGCCTTCCGGTTTAACGCAGCTTTGTGGTACATTTACCGTTTCAGAAACATTGGTTTAGGCTGCGACAACTGGCGGGACAAGTTAGCGTTCCTAACTGCGTCAACTTATTGAGAAAGCGTCTACCCAGTTTTATGCACACACACACCTCCAGCTCCTAGATTCAAGGTGAATTCGAAAGTTTAAACGCGAGTCTAAGGACCTTAAACTGGAGGTACAGAACACATCGAAAGGCATCGAAAGGCTGACCGTACCTACCGATTGACCATTTCCGTCTAACTGTCACGAGGCAAATTACTTGTCGGCAAGCTTGTAATGGCAAACATACCCTCCAATATGCACCGATGGGATAGAGGTCAAGTTTGAGGAGATCGATGTCAGAATTTCGCAAAGAGATGGTCATGTTCGTGACGAGAAGGGTAGGTAAATTGTCGTAGTAAAACCCTGTGTCGTCAAATCTCAAGTGAAAGATGATTGTGAATCCATTGTAGACGTCCAAAACACGCCGACGCTTGAAAAAGGCTAGGCAAAGGGAAGAAAGGCACGGAAGCTTATTCAGGTTTGGGATTATGATGTGTGACTACCTCCATCATTATCGCTGAGGTCACAGTCGATGTAGTCATGTAGGAGTGGAACGAAAAAAGAATAAAATTAAGAAAGCGGACGAAAAAGCAGAACCATGGGGAACAAAAAGACACAGAATTTAATCCAAAGTCTCAGAAGTAGTTAAAAGAAAAAGCAATCTTCTGATTACATGAGAAAAAGCACAGTTTATGAAAGTCAACAAGGTTAGCATTCATCAGAATTTGTTCGCACTGGTCACTTCATCGGGATTTCTGAAAGCCACTCATTTATTCAACCCCATCCGGGTAATGCCAACGACCAAAAAGATAGTTAAAGCCAATTAGGCGGTATCAGTGGAGTAGCTTGAGATAGTGCCCGCCTTCATTAAATTTCCTCGCCTACATCTTTATAAATGAAATGCCCAACTTCATGAACTTCAGTACGTCTCTCTACTGCGGCTGCCACAGAAACTGAGGGGCTCTGGCCGGTTTTCGACCACTCACAGCAATCCGAACTGACTAATCAACTTCTTAACTGGCACTGACACTCCCTCGTCCAAGACCATCTGGCGCCTGCTCCTGCGGCAATCAGACAACTGCTCCGGCATCACCGGTTCGGTTGCTGTTTTGCTCTAATCTACTGTTCATTCTTTTTGCACAGAATACAGTACTCTCCTTCTCTCTCTCTCTCTCTGCCCCCCTCTGACTTCCCTACTTCCCACTTGAGGTATACCCTGAAGATCGCAATGGTTTGGTTCTGTGAATAGGTTCGACTGCTGCGACAAGTCCAGGGGATCCACTGTCTGCTCGTCTTGACGGTTGCATGATTAATAACCACTTATTACTCGGATTTTCGAAAATTTGGTTGACAGTAGCCTCAACTACCCACCTCATGTATTCGTGCGGGTCAGTCCATAGCTGAGTTTTAGCTTCTTAGCTTAAGTCACTTTGTGCTAATTGTAGGCCAGATTACTTCAACTCTGGAGGTAAGGAAGATCATTTTACCTGTAGGACAATTATAGCATGTAAAGCCGTGGTACGTCACGGACTTAATCCCTCTACACAAAGTGGAGGTTACCTACCTCTGGTTGATATAGTGTCGCCTCGGAACTCCGCACAAGCCGATGGCTGATAGTAGGCCTGGTGTGGAAGTGCACGCGATCTGAGGCGCGAGGAAGGAGGATGACGAAAGTTACATTATCAGCGAGAATGAACTCTGAAGTCCTGTTAAAAGGCTTAAGCTCCAAAAAATTGAGCTAATGAAAGGAGTCCCCACACGTTGTCCTTATTGGCACATACAGAAAGCTGTTTTGTTTTAGTGTGGCAGCGTGTCTTTAGTCTAGCAACCGTCTCGATAGCCAACATTAACAGTTTGATTATATCATGATACTACTAGCAATATTTAAGTAACACCGGTTTGTGCAACTTATAATTTTTTTGGGCCACAGCGCACACTGCTCGCATTCACCAAGATGCTTGCAGACTACAAATCTCATTACTTTTCCTGTAGCTTAGGCGTGCTCTAAATGTCTACTGTATTTATTACCAAACCGAGTTCATATACCTCCAAGTACTGGTAATGCATGAAATCCTGTGTTTATCTGTATAGTTTTTCGATATTCCCCTTTGCATCTTTCCCATATACTTCATCTACACGTAACAAATAGGGATTACAAATACATGCACAAACTATCCATCAAATAAACTAAACTGACGTGAGTACGGTGCACAATTACTTATGAAGTAGTATGTGCTGGTCACATTGACTACTGGCCTCTTCACAATTTTCATCATATTTCTTACACCAACGTCCAACCCCGTCTGATTATTTCTATTGTTCGTAAAGCTGCACATTTTTCAAAAGTATGCCCTTTAGGTGTGGAACTGTTCGGTGCTAGAAAGCTACCTGTGATAGTATGAATCCAGAAATAGCATGCACCTAGAAGGATACGATGTCAGCTGCCAACATACAGTAAGTGGGCTAACTGATGAAAGCTCGACAGAAATTCTAAAAAGCGTTTTCGTTTGGAAAGGGCTAATAAAGCAGGGTTGTAAAACCAATCTTAATATATATCTATATAATATCTATAATAATTCAGTTACTCCGGGACGCCGGCTTTCGAATTAACTTCTTTTGGCTGCATCTAAAAATCATTCTCCGTAAAAAATAACTAGTTAAGTAGCATGCATTTTTTTTCATGGATTTGCGATGCCCTAAAAGATTCAATTTTATTTCGTAAAAGTAATGGACAAAATATTCATTCTCTCACTTATTCAGTAGAAAATTAGGTCTTTTTTCAATTTTACACTCGAAGGAAGGTATAGTTCGGTTTTGTAAAACTTTTCCAATTCCCGAATAATTTTGAACCCTACCTGCGGTTACACTTGCATTCAGGGTCCCCAAACTACAAGCCGTATAATTTCCACGTATGGAAAGCCATATATTTCTCTACAGTAATAAAAGGGGACCAAACAGGGTTCATAAAATTAAGTAGTGGATTTGAGCCGCATTTTTAACTTTACAAGCAACCAGGATAAATGCAGATACATGATGTTTTATGAAGGGTCATTTCACGGTATTAAAAAATCGCACAATGATAAACTTTATGAAAACCGAATTATACCCTTCCTTCAAGTGTAAAATTGAGAAAAGGATGTGCTTTTTAACTGAATGAACAAAAGAATGAAAATTTTTATGCATGTATTTCACGAAATATAATTTGATTTCCAAGGGCATCGAAAATCAGTGAAAAAATGCATGCCACGTTCGTAGTCATTTTTGACGAAGTATGGTTTTTGTATGTAGCCGAAAAGAAGTTTGTTCATAAGCTGGCGTCCTGGGGTAACTGATTTATTATAGAATTATGCTGCAAGATGATTGGTTTTACAACCCTACTTAATTAATCTTTTCGAAATGGAGACGCATTTCGGAATTTCTTTTGACATTTCATGAGTTATTCCACCTAATATAATATGCACGTTTACTTGAAAACACGCAATATCCTAAAATACTTCCATGAAGACGATTTCTGTACTTTATGCGAGCATAGAGTCTGTTGCTAAGGTGAGCTTAACGAATAAACAGACATTAGATTTTATAAATAAACGTGCGTCATCTCATGTTTCATTACAAAAAAATACGATTTTGCTTCAAGTACAGTGTTCAAGAAGACACAATTCGATCGTGTTTTTGCAAAAAACACACTCAAGTGGAAGCCAGTGTAATACTGTGTATAAATAACCCTGCGGTTCTGTCTGATGCTATATAGCCGTACAGCCTCATTTAAGGGAGGGAAGAAGGACACAGTAGTAAACTTTGAGGGACTTCTCCTACTTCTCCTTCCCAAATGGTATGTGTAGTTTCTTCAAAAAAATTCAGCTCATCGCGGTTGAGGTTGATGAAAAGTGCTATGATAAAATCCCTCTCATCCCAATAGGTATAGTCGACGTTCTTATAGTTACAAAAAGTCAGTCGGTTTCACGTTGTGCCCTAAACATTTCTGCCTCAGGGCGTATGTGCTTCCTGGTATCCAAGCCGTCAGATAGGAACTCGTAAATATGTGCTTCCCAGGGATAGTTGAAGGCCACCTTTGGCCGTCTTAAGGTTTTAAAGGTTATTCCCCTGTATACTACAAAAAACATAGACGATGTGGTAAATAATGTTGTTTGCTATTGCTGGTAGGCGGAAAAAAGTTTAAGAAGTTGTTATACCGGAAGTAGACAGTGTCCAACTGATTGACGACAGCCCGAAAGGGTGAGTCGAATACCCAGTCCGAGGGGTCTGGACCAGACTGCTTTCTCTGTTCGGACGGTACCAGAAGGTCGAAGAGTGGCTTTAGCACATCGCAGTTCACCTGTAAGAGGGGACAAAGGAAAAATAATTAGATCGCACGGCCGGTCTTGAGTCAACAAGACGCCTAATCAGTCCTGTTAATTTACTCCGCAAAATTGTACTCGATTTGGACACAAATAAAGTAATGAGAATTAAAAAACGAAAAGGAATTGCCGCAGGCTTAATAGGAATAAAAATCCAACCTGATTTCACAGTCCGCACTATCGAGACTTTCGATCGATAACCATTCCGCCCATATGCTGATCATAAAGGCGAAATTTGTGTCATTCTGGGAATATTTACGTGCTCATTTACATTCTTAAACTAGTTTATAGGAGCGGTTAGCTATAATACCATGCTCGTCTGGTAACCCTTAAAGCCGCACTGTTGTATCGCACAATACCATGACCTTAAGCGCTTTACTGACCCAAAAACTATTATTCTGTTTACTCGGTACATCTGACTGAAGTAATTGGGCACTCGGGGGTCGTACAGGGCTGGTTGGCCGGGTGGCCAAACCATCATCAACCGAATTCCGACAAAGGTGATGAAATTTCAGCAATTAACGACTTGCATTCCAGCCATCAAGCAATTGGTGCACTGGTGAGAAAGTTTCCCCGATCAAGGGAAGAATCGGTAATTTTTATAGGTATGCGGTAGCACAGCGGTCTCATTCTATATATCTGCAGCTTCCTGGCCACGAATCACCCGTATCTGTCACTGCCTCTAATAATGGATTCGAGCGTGAATCTGAAACGTCAGGTGAATAAAGTTATTATTCCAGCGATCGCATCTACTTCTTCCCAAAGAGCTTCATCTTCATAACTATTTTGCGAATACATATCATGTCCTCGTTGGAACCTCTTCCGAAATAGAGCGGTGTACTTTAACCGTGACCGGTAATCTGTCGCTTTTAATTCACAAACACGCGCAAATATGTTCTCAGGCGTTGTAACAGGTGCGAGTAGAATTTCCTGACTCGACCTAAATGAGCTGCTGAGCGTATTCAAAATCTTTAGCCAGACTCTTAAATAATCATTCATAGAACCTGTTGCTGGGATTTTCGAATCGAGCGATGCATTACTGATTTCATGGAGGGATTCCAAATATGGAAGTATCACAGGCATGTGTTCCGTATTAGAATAGTGTGGCAGTGAAGTTCAATATCAAATTCAATTGCTTTGATATACGACATTTTCCGTAAGAATTTTTAAGACAAGGCGTTTTTAAAGCCTAAGAATAGAATTGAAAAAGGCGACGGTTGGGTGAATGACCCAGCTTCGCTGTCCGTAGACTGCTGATCGTTTCCTATGTGATTTCATCTTGGCATCCACTTGCAGACCATTTCAGACATTACTCTGTCAACAATAATAATTTCCCATGGCCTCGAAGCATTACCTAAACTCCATTATTTTCTGATAGTTCGCTTTTCGTTTATTCTTTTTAATGACAGGCTCATTTTAGTTGCCATGGAAAAGCGTGCAAATAAACTTTCGGCTGAAATCCAAATAATTTTTCTGTTTTCTTGCACTTCGTCTAGTTACTGTTCGGAGTTCTGTCCGTCCGTAAAACCCCCATTACCGCCATTCTCGTATGACACTAGCTAAGATCTACCGACAGTTAATTGGGGTCATTCACTCTATGGTTGCCGAGAGAAACCGGAAGTGCTGCTTGCAGGATTAAGTACACAGACAGTAGACCTAGCAAGGGATTATACTGTCTCGGGCAAAAATTGTCATTAAAGACACAGACATGACGCTTGGTAAGTTTCCCAAATCCCGAGCCCGAATAGTACTGTTTAATAAAAAAAACGCAATCCCCGTCAAGGTGAAAATGCATAACAGCTACAAATCTAAACAGTCATTTATAAAAACCTATCGTAAGGTCACAATTTTCACAGTTTAACGCAAGTCTAAATGCGCGCTTCCATGATTAGAGTGTTGTCAATTAAAAGACATGCAGTGAGGGCAAACTGTACGAAGGTGGCCCAATGTTGCTCAAACTATATGCTGTTTAATATCTAAATATGGTCAAAAAGATAGTCGTAAGCCTAACCCCAGAAGAGTGGCTCAG
>CACRXP010000069.1:1605717-1638896 GCA_902702965.1 Spirometra erinaceieuropaei
AAACCATTGGCGGCTAATGTCATCCAATGTTCGTTACACTAATGATTTTATTCTAGTTGCCAAATAATGTGCTCTAGCATACGCTAAAGTCTGAAATGCGTGTGGGGCTTAAGGTAATAAATAAACCCTAGACGTCATAGTCAAGACCAAATCAGCCCTTGAATGGGGGGGAAGAAAAGCGCTCGCTGCAGAGAGCCCTGACGGTAGTCTCAGCCAAGGGTGAGTGCTGGCTATGCGAGCGTCCATTGCTTGCGAGTTGCTCAGACAAGCCCGGGAATGGGGTTTGCTGAGCTCTTTTAAAGTTAATGGGAGCTTCAGCAGTTTATTGGTTATGACTAGGAAATCAAAGTAAGACAGAGGGATTACGGGGAGGAGGAGGAGCAAGAACATCATGCCGAATAAGTTATCAATTAAAAGTCATACAAAAACAACTCGATGCATGCAGTTGCATCAAAGCGTTAGATAACACACAAAGGGAAACTTTCTACAGCTGTGGATTGATAAACAAGACAAGACCTTCTAAAACAAATACACTATTTACCTATAAATGTTAAACTTAATGAGGTTACACAGCCTATCCTTACCGCCTTTTCATCCTCTGCCGCCATCAGTCCAGTGCAGAAGTGTCAGTCTGCAGGAGAAGAATCTTATAGTAAGGACTTAGCAGCCCTCTACGCCTTCCACCCCCCTACATAAGTTGCAACGGCTGGCAATCTGTCGTGTCAACGTCAACTTAGATGTCCGGCCTCCGGGTTTAGAGCCGATCGAAGAAGTCAGCAGATAGCAGTCTAGTGGATCGGCGTTAAAGGTTTACTACCAACTACCATCTTACCCCCTTGAAATCTTCCGAGAACACATGATCATCGCACGGGAATAGGTGTGCCTCTCTGAAATTTATTTTTATAGGGTGTCTGCATAATTGAATTAGGTAGTGAGAGATGCATTAACACTAATCTGTAAGGCCAATTGCCATTAACAACGCTTTCTTCCTTCCCGGTCGTACCTCCTTTCGAATGAGTTTCTTAGTCCATAGGTTGTTTTGTACTGGTCATCAGCAAGGTCATCGGTAAACGCCCCTTCTTGCTTCAGTTTGCCCATTAATGGCTTCCAGCTGTAGACCGGGAGGCCAGTTACCGACAGCGTCAGGGAAGGTGCACGTTGGGAAACACTGCTATCTACTGCGTCAGCTCTATCTCCTACAGTGAAGGACGCCTAGACCAGCGTTACGAGCTAATGCAGTTATAGCTTTGTCTTTTGCGCTTGCTAGGATAAACATTGCAGTAATCAATCGGCTCCCTATTGGCGGATAAAAAAATGACAGTGAGTACTAGTGAATTTCTGAGTCCCTTGTCGGCTTTCTGCTAGTCACCCATCAGGTGTGGGAAAGGCGTCCGCTGTCTCCACTCCCGCGCCGTCGTCAGTGTCGCAGACATTCGCCCTTCTCCTTATTTCCTATCATTCCTTCGGTTAGTAACTTCGGGCCACAGATGGAGAGACCAGCAGTTTCTGCTTGTGCCCTGTGTTACGCCTTCCAACAATTACCTTGTCTTTAGTAGGTCTTCTGTTAATCATACATTTGGTCGCGTGAAAGCGTTCGCGGTGACACCACCGATCGGCGGTCCCGTGTACCCACAGCAATCAAACAGGTAGACACTCGATAGGAATATACTTCAGGGTACCCTTATTCTCGTGTCCAACTGATCATCTGTAATACATGAAGTTGGATATATCTAGGTGTAGAGGATAAAACGATGACAATCTGTGGCAGAAATCTCATGAAAGCGTGGATGTTTATGTGGCTCCCTTGTTACCAATGTGAACACAAGGGCATGCCGATTGCACAGAAATTTCACCTGTCATAGTGACGGCGACATTATATTTCGAAAGCTGTACACCAATTAGATGTAATTTGTCCAGGCAACTATCAAGAATCAACACCAATCTTAACACATCCTGCCATTTGTCATATATTGGACGACTGAACAGGCTTCAACGCCATCGATATGATTATAAGTTAACGTGAACCCTGCCAGTAAAGCTACTAATGTGATTATAAATTTATAAGGATACCAATTCAAAGAATGAATGGCGGTATCTTAGCTGAAAGCGTGTCAACACATAACTAATAGGCGATTTTAGGCCGGTTCTTGAAGCTGCTAGTGCAACCATATATACAGTAGGTGGGACTATTAAATACCGTGAAATGGCCGTTCGTAAATCGTCATGTCTCTGCGTTTACCAATGTGGCTTATAAAGATAACAATATGGTTCAAATCCACTGCCAAATTTTATGAACCCAACATGGTCTTCTTTTATTACACTAAAGAAATGTGTGGTTTTCCGTACGCGGAAAATATACGACTGGCAGTATGGAAACCTTGAATCCAAGTGTATCGGTAGAGGGGTTCAAAATTATTCGGGAATTGGAAAAGTTTTTAAAAACCGAATTATAGGTTTCCTTCGAGTATAAGATTGGAAGAAGACTTTATTGTCTACCAAATGAGTAAATGAATGAATATTTTTGTCCATGTTTTTCATAGTAATATAATTAAATTTTTAAGGGCATTGTAAATCAATGAGAAGAAGTCATGCTACTTAAGTAGTCGTTTTTTGCAGAGCGTCGTTTTTGCATGCAGCCGGAAGTAAGTTCATTCGAAAGCCGGCATCATGACGAAACTGAAATGTTTTAGAATTATTTTGCAGGCTGACTAGTTTTCAGCCCTACTTAATTAATCTTTTCGAAACGAAAAAGCATTTCGGAATTTCAGTTGACATTACATGACTTACTGTATGGTACGCCGGACGGGGATATTTGTATTTGTATTTTTCGCAAGAAAGAGGATAAGGCCGTAAATTCTCATACTTAGTGTGGTGTTTATGACCCTCCAGATCAGTTAAGATTCGGGCGATCCGGCCTATCCCCGGTCCTCTGTGTGGTAAATAGGATGTTATAATGGCACGCCTAGGCTCGGGTTCACGCCGCACCAGCCATCTGCGATCTCGCCAGCTCTCAGTCCTCTGTCATGACAGCCGGCCCAAATGGTGGAGGAGAGAGTGCGATAGATGCGGCGCAAGTCTGCTATCACTATAAACTAAGTCACGCGCAATTTACCGTCCCTGCACCCAAACTGCTGTGGAACACGCGGTGGACTTCATCGGTCGCAACAGTCGAGCCGTCACTTCGCTGGCTGTGCCACGAGAGGATGAGAGTTGTTTTCGCCGATACACCAGTCTACTGCAGCGACGAAACAACAAAAATGACTGCCGATGGGAAAGTGTGGATGAAACCTCCGTCTACAGTGTTGCTTTTTCCTCGCATGTGGACCAATAGCCCTAGAGGTCTGTGGGCTGTTGCGGGTTTCAATGGAGAGTACGGCTGACTGGGTAAAGTATGAATAGACAGTTGCTGACTCATTTACCCTGGCCCTATCAACCCACCACTTGGCGCCTGCATGGGACCTGACATAGATTCATGTCCGCTTTCGTTTGTAAGGACGTCCCAAACGCCTCCTGACTTAAGTCGTTCTATACGAACAAACAGAAGTATGCCATGAGTAAGTCCGTGTCTCCTGAATAAAACGTCGCTAATAAACTCTCTGAATTCCACCTGTGGAGTTGAAATGTTGTGAGTCTTAGGCGTTTCTCAGCTTTTCGGGGTCTAGTTGATTGTTTAGCCTGTCTCTCAACAAACCTTCCCTTCAAACTCCTTTTGTTGTTTAATATCTTAAACTTGGAGAGGTATTTCAGTCGTTTCCATCGGCTGACAGACAGTAATGGACGGTAGCCTCTTTATAGGGTCAGACGGAAACTTTACCACTTACTTGGAATTATACAAGGTCGAATCGAAAAGCTGTCCTGGAAGGAAACTTCGCATTCATACCTCGCACATATGGCGTCTGCGCCGGCAAGTAGGGTCCGTCTGAGGCCAATTAACGTCTCCTGCACATACGTCTCCTGGAAGAGAGCAGCATGTAAGACATGAGTGAGGGAAGCGCTCACGGACAAAGGTGCACTAAACTGCCTATCCATAGTATCACAAAAAAGACAGATTTCGAGCATGCCGGCTTCGGAATATACTGGCAATGAAGGTTGGTGGGCGCAAGACGGTAATCTAAGGCTTATTTTCCTTCAGATCGTAGGCATAATGAGACCTCTGATTGGAAGTACGAGTGTTGGGGGCCGGGCTATCAGGTACCGGGGAGGGGGGGAGTCCATTGGATGACTGACTGATGTCCGCAATAAAACCAAAAACGCCAAACCCTGCTGCCTTATCTTTGTCAATAATGCCTGGTGATTACTGTTCGTTTATCGCAATAGTCTCCAGACCAGCGTAACGGGGATCAGGATAGGCCGGTAAAAATATCTCTGTCGCGTGAATCTTCATCTGGTTTCGTTATGCAAAGCAAGCAAAAGTACTTTTGTGTGTGAAGCCGGATGTCCCATGAGTAGAAAATTGAATGTATATTGACAGCAACGCAAATACAGTAAATGACCTAGCTCGTGAAATATCGAGATCGGTATTTGAGTTTATAAGATGACATATGTTTTGTGTGGTTATTTTTCTTTTTAGAATTGATTGAAATCCAAATAGTCCTTTTCCAATGAAGAGGCCATGTTTGTTCCGTTTTATTGAGGGAAAGCAGACCAAGATTAGGCTAATTTTGACGTCTCCGGATATCCACGTCATTTCCTAATCTAATAGGTATCCCATATTGAAACCTCTTTTTGTATGCGTTGCGTTATGAAAGAACTTTCATATAGCCGTGAAAAATATCAAAAAAGTTAATCTGGAAGTGAAAATTGTGATTTTTAGTTCATCAAAATCAAATCAAGTCAAGTTGACCTGTAATAGAGTCGCTTTTTTATTTGGTGGCTTTTCGCAAAATAAATTATTCCTTAGTCAATAAATAGTACCTTATAAATCAAACTGTACCTTATTCTGAAGCTCGGTCGTATACTTAAAATAGTTTAACTTTCGTGGATGAGGGGTGGGCGTTTCGTGCGCTACAGAGGTTTAAGTTCACATTTCGTAGCCTTTCATGAGATAGGTCACAACATGTACCTTCGCAATGGTCCGACTGAATTTTGCTCAAATAGGGTCTCAAAAGTACTATGTCAGACTAAAACCGATCTGATAGTGCAGTCACCTCTTATTCAAGACAAAGGGTGTTGTTAGAAAGCAAAACGCGTATTTCGCCATTCAGAAAGTCATGGTCTTCTGAAACCATCCAGACAAAGCATAAGCCGCTATGTGGAGACTCCCCTGAGTTTCGCGGTTTCAATTCTTGTGGATGTATTCCACTTTTACTGCACGTATGCAGCCGTAGCCTTTGTCGTGCTTTACAAACAGATTAGCTGAGGCCTTCCCACGCTGAGTCACCTCTTATGCCTGACATATTAGTAGATTTTTACAGTATTTTTATCCATTCTACGGTTTATAGTGGTCTTTTGCATCAGTCACGTGGACACCTTGAAACCAAGAGACCAAGTAATCCAGGCCGCATCCCGTAGACGTTTGTGGTACTTTGTAGATTTTATGGGAATTTCCGCAGTTGGTGTTGTCCAACGAGAGCCTGTAGATAAGCGTTTATGACACACAATACCTGCTGATGGCCACAGTTCCTCGTAGAAGGCGACAATGCTCGCGAGCGAACAAATAATGTGTGGATTGTGGAGGATCCAACAGGCTGTAGATGTGCTAACTCATGAAATGTTAGCCGAAATTCTGAAATGCGTTTTCGACTCGAAAAGATTACTCAAGTAGGGTTGTAAGATTAATCACCATGCAGCTTAATCCCATAAAAATGCAGTTACTTCAGAATGCCAGCCTTTGAATGAACTTCTTTCTGGCCGTCTGGAAAAACTACACACAGTGGTTACTTAAGTAGGATGAATTTTTCTCCCTTCACGGCCTGGTTCCTGCGGAATCAGACACATTCTCAGAGAGTGAGAGTAGGATTTCACGTGCGTGAGATTGCCAGGAAGGTCACATTACAAAGGGGGCTTTGAGTCCACTTCCCAGTCCTCCAGTCGTTCACTCCTTGTGAACACAATACAGACCACGATAAACGAGTTATAACATCAGTTGGTGACCCCTAAAATCCCGCCTTCAAAAGAGAACTCATCTGCTTACAGTCTTTTCCAATAAAAATCCTGTCTCTTCGTGCGCACTCGAAGTTGGGACCAGAGAGCTGAAGATTCTTGCAGTGGGAAGTTGAGACGTGAATAGACAAGCCAAGGTACATTTACGGTCCTTCAGCTATCCAAGGAAAAATGTGAAACAACACGTAAAATTGTGCACAGCGTTCGGCCTCTTACCAAATCAAGGATAATTCCGACATTTTTCGTTTGGAACTCCGGCATAGGGGGCCTCGACTCGAGGGCGTCAACGCAGGCTTCTAGCTCTGACAGTTTATAGAATGTGTAGGAGCAACCTTTGAGGAAAAAGTGGAGACAGTGATCTTCTGACCAACAGGATTTCGTTCATGCATTGACATGTTGGTAGTCTTGCGAGTTGATTAAATACATGAAAGAATGTCACAGTTTTGCGACAGAAAAGTCGCTTGTAAGAGAGAATAAGTCGAACTGGAGCCTCGGGTCCTCGAAGTCATAATAACTCTGAGCATTCTAGAAGGGGTTGTGTATTAACCTATACGGTGTCTTCGTTCTCGCTGTGGAGAGTTTGAATTACTCTGAAGGCAAGTAATTGCGAACGTAGAAGTTGAGTAATATTGTGCGCCCACCTGTCAATACATCCTGCTCAGTCGACTCAAGTTTGGAGCTTGTCTAAACGACAAAATGTTAAAATAATTTGCAATATTTTCGCAGAAAAGCAGCTGATACAAACTTCATTGAGCCGCAACTCGAATAAAAAATACGACCTAATTGAATCGGCAATAATGATTAGTGAGACGCGTAATGCCCAGTCAGTTTGTGCACTTGGCTTCTGGCTGTGAATCCCTGCGACCACTCGGGAAAAATTGCAATGATGGCTCATGTACAGTTAGCGACCTAACTCATGAAATGTGTCGAAATTTACGAATGATTGCCAATCACTCGCAAGCCGACACCATTTCATGAGTCCAGTGTCCATGTTAATTAAGTACAAGTTTAAAAGAATTAAAGACATGAAAGAAATATTAAAGGTAGCGTTGCGTTGTTTAGAAATGCCGATTTATTTGGAAAAGCGCAATATCCCGAAAAGGTCAGAAATGGTTCTAATTTAGTAAACTTTGTTTTTAGATGTATAAAATGTATTCTCATACCAAAGTGTAGAAAATATGAAAGTAGACATAAAATAACGTCTACTAACGGTGCTTTAGTGAAGTTTACGTCTAAATATCGTTTAATAAGTAGTGTGATTTCATGTATGACGGATTGTTAACTGCCTACATTCCGAGTGTAGATTCCCAAACAGTTTTCCAGCATTTTGTGATATCCTTGTGTCTTTTCAGTTAAATGGGATGAGATTCAACAAGAGAAACTGGATTTTGCTTGATTCCACCGATGGGGACGTTGTAAGAACAAAAGTTTTCATAAGGTGGCATGCCATGAGACCGATAGGTGCCTAATAAATTTAAATAGCACTGACAGGCGTGATCGTAAACATACCATTTTGTGGTTATAGAGATAACTTTTCTTCCGATAAATTAATTTACACTTCTCGTTCGTTTTGGATTACGTTGAGTTTCAGATCGACCTCGAAGTATTGCTGAATACTTCATGATTTTCAGTGTTTTCACCCAATCTTCCATAAAGACAGATTCTGAATTACCTGTCTGTTGAGAACTTTAAAGTAAGATTATTCTTGATGGCATTTACCGAATTATTGAGTGTATTTAGGCGCCTCCTTTCACAAAGATGGTCGTTTGGGTCACATGTGAAGACTCAGTCAAACATCAGACTTCATTTTATATTCGTGTTTATATCATTGTAGTATGTCTACTTATTCAATTTTTTTTAAGCACATTACATTTGAGTTACGTTGGTGGCTATGCCCTGGAAAATGATTAAATTTAGGGCTAGGGTTAAAGGTAGGCTACATAGCATGCTTGTGGAAAGGGCTAGTGTTGGGATAAAGGTTAGTGCTAGGATTACGTTTGCGCACCGCATCCCTTCTTGCTCAATTCGGTCTTCGTTAATCAACAACCTTAGATTACCTGTTTTCGCACGTGCACACGTGTTGAGCGTTTGTTCTAGCATCCTGTTTGAGTAATAAAGCAAATATAGGACATAAATGCGACTTTTCTGAATACCTTCAGCTGATTCCGTTAATTGTCGCTTCCGTCTGCCCTGCTGATAAAACTAATATTAACATCCTTGCCGTATTTCCGAGTGTCTGTGTTATTCTCGCTGGTCTTGATTTGGTCAGCCTTTTCGCCTGTTACGTACTACACGCACGAAAGTTGACCATGTTGACTATCTTTTGCCAAATCGGTAAATAAAAGTATGCGATCTTCACCATATATCTTTCCAAAGAAGCGTGAAATCACCACTCCCAGTAAAAATTGTGTAATAGTCCCTTTTGTGTTTGGTCTAGTTAAATATGTCACAAGTAAAAGTTTAATCTATGGCGCATGTCGGGAGAACCGACGTTTTTACTTATACCTACGATTGTTAACTTTACTTATCGCTTCATGCCCCTGTCAAAGAACATCTTATATAAAAAAAATGCATTTAACCTTACTTTAAGGCAGTTGAGGAAACACGTGCTATGGTTAGCATTCAAGCTATTTTGCGCACCAAGCCTTGACTTGGTAAGAAACGTGAGCTGTCAACAAAATCGCACGCGCCAGATATGATAGGGTTCACTGGGAGAAATCTGTCTCTTCTTTCATAAGTGGACACCAACGAACGGTGAGTACGTTCACTGATGAGGTATGCAGGACGAGCTCTCCACGACGCCCAGACGTTTTGGGGATAAGATCGACAAAAGACGAAGGCCTCTAAAAATCTTGTACTTAATAAACCTGTTTGCATCCTGCTAGCAGATATTTTCCTTCTTCAGTGGCAAGGCAGGTGAACAGATAGAGTGAGCGTCACTGAATTCTCTTGTTTCCAGCAAAGCTTGAGAAACGGGTCCTTGAAAAGTTGTAAAAGGCCGTTTTCAATCACTGTGTACCTACGTTTCTGCGTCGTCGTGTAGACGATACCCATAGAATGAATAAGGACAGGTCATTCCTTCATAAACTACTCAACAGCATCCTCATTTAGATTCACTTTGCAAAGCAAAATTAATAGGCGCGATGGCTGTCTCTTCTTAGTCTCCCCTTCAAAAACAGGCCTTATGACAAATCATACATCAGAGTGTGTCGGAGGGAGAATAACACAAATTAGATCTGCACTGTTATCAAGTTCGGCCTGGTGGGTGGTCCTTTGTTCTTGACATCTGCCAAGCAAATAGAGTTTGTGTGTTTCGGGAAATCACTTGATCCGTGTGTGCTCATTCGTGTGCAAAAATTTATTTATATGGTAGTGTAATAATTTCGTAAATTTTTAAGTGCAGGACATGGTGTTAAGTGTCTAAGACACGAAGTTTTATGGTCCGACCCTGACTGTCAGTGAACGTTTCGGATCTGGCCCAAAAAGTTATTTCACGGGCACCTAACTGCAAGCACTGCACTTATTGATTTCTGAAACTATTGCCTTGATTGTCTTCCGGAGTTCACACACCAGAAATCGCATGAAGGACGTCGATGGATCCACTAGGGAACCGAACCATCGCAACCGTGTCATGCAGCATAGGTCTGAACTTTGACATGGTACCAAGTGTCGGGAGTACGGTAAAATCATTGATATGCCTACATCCACATATATGGTAAAGGTATTATACCGTACTCCCGACATAGGCACTAGCTAAAATCCCAGACAGTGTTTCGCCGACGTTCTGCCGTTGCGTGACACAGGTGCGAGGGGTTCGGCTCCTCAGTGGGTCCCCAGCGTCCTCCTTGTGGTTTCTGGCATATGAACCCAAGAGAATAATCAAGCGAATAATTCCATGTCCCGGAGACCTAACTTCATGTCCTGCGCTGAATAATTTTTGAACTTATTGGCTTGATTATTCTCTGGAGTTCATATTCCAGAAACCGCATAGACGACGCTGGAGGACCCACTGAATAGCCAACACCCTCACGGTTGTGCCACTCCGCGGCAGAATATCGACGAAACAGTGTCTGCGCTTTTAGTCAATACCTGTATCCGGAGGACGGTATAATATATGTGCATATATATACCAGTGTCGGGTATGACTGGCTGACGACGGCTAATAAGCTTGAAATGGCCATTCCAGTCTCCCTTGTCTTTGTCGGTAGCACCTTGCCTGTGTACGGACTGTTCGCTGAGGTCGCTCTGCAGAGACTCGAGCGACTCGGCTCTAGGTCAATTTTGGGACAGATATTTCGAGGACACATTTTTGACAACCAAAGAGTTGGACGTTAGACCTTCGTGGCGTTGTTGAACTCAATCTTTCTCTGCCTTGACGTACACGCTACATACAGACAAGAAGATAAGATCAGCAATCTTCCGCAAAGCAACCAATACTAGGCGCAGTCTCCACTTCAAAGTCACTCACCGCACCGAGCACAAATGCAGTTGTGTTGGACTTTTCTTACAAATGGCTTAACCACTGCAGTAACTGCTGTTGGGGTGAGGGAAGGATGTAGTACTTACACGCCCTAAGTAGAGAAAAGGGTTGCCAGAACTACTTCAAGCTTATATGCCCAAAAGGCATGAATTTAGGCAGTCGAACTGTGAGAAACCGAAGCTCCTGCCCACCATTCGCTACACGATGAGTGCTTTGGAGGCAATGACACGAATCTGAAAACAGCTTATTATTTATGTGATGACAGCTGTTTAACTAGCCTGACATTGCTCAAGTTTGGAGAAGCTTACACCCACAGACGGAGGAGAGTGACAGTTTGGGGTCACGTGAGGCGCCCGAGGGGTCTAAAACACTTCATATGAACAACGACGACTGGCTACCCTCTTTCGGGTGTTTATTCCAAGGGATGCTTTGTCAAGATAGCAACGGACTTGCAAATTGTGCTTTTTTCAATAAACTAAAATGTATTGTGATAGAAATATTCTACTTGACTTTTTAACGATAGAAGGCAATTGATAATTAAAGTCTTGTCACAGCAAAGTAAAACTTAAGGTAAGTGCAGATTATTTATTAGGTGAGAAACCAGACAAGGCATGAAAACGTCCCATGGGTGTTTGGTTTAGGAGTCGTGGAGAAATTCTCAAAAAGGAGAGGTCACCAAGAACTTAAAGACCAACCGCGGTAATAAGACAGACAAAAGCCCGTTTTCGGCACGGCCGCGATGCAAGGCATACAATGGGGCAGAATAACCCAAGACCAGCATGAACCGCCACAGTAACAATCAGGCCATGGCAATGAAAGGTTTCCAAACATCAGTGCAAATAGAGTTCCGTCTATGAGACCGCTTTTTCTTCCTCATAGTCATTTTTAAGGTAGGATGAACGTAACAACTTATACTGACCGCAAATCTTTGCGCACCTATATGCGTGTATGCATATATATAGGGTAGTATCATCTACAGGGTAGTATCAACCGCCACGTTGACTTGCATGCCCATTACGAGGGTCTACGTTCACGACTGACTGCTCTCTGCCCTAACAAACCATCAACGACCACGAATACAGCCGCCCGCATTCCAACTGATTCACCACCCGCCCTCCCCCTCCAGCACAGTGCGCCGTAGCTGTTCCGCCTCCTCTCCCTCTCCCCTCACTCAGGGACCTACCGTGACCTCGGGAGTCCCCCCCCATCACACGTCAGTGGTCTGTCTGTCCTACGACACCAACTGGTCTACTGTGAAAAGCTAACTTTCTCCCTTGTTTTCATTTTGTCTGACGACAGGTTGGTGTCACCAGCTCGAAAATTCACGAGTACAACTCGACTTTTCCGAAGAACCTCTTCTATTTTTCATATGTATATATATAATGGAAGTTAGATCAGAAAATATCTCACATTAGATTACCTGGAGGGAATGCGTCGAAAGCAATTGACTCGAAGGATACGTCAATTGAGGTGATTATTGGAGAATCAGGGTCCAGCTGATTCACAAAATCGAGTGGCATTTGCACAAAATGCAGCTCAAAGAAGTTGACGATAGTTGTTTCATTGACATAGCCATGAGCTGCGCACACAAAGGCCTGAGGCTGTCAAAGGAAGGCAATACAGTACAAAGCGCGGGCGGCTAACAGAGAGCAGGGAATGAAGACAAAGATAGAGGCGGTAGATTTCCGCGAAAATGACTAACCGAATCCTCATATTTCCACGCATAAAAGGGAGACAGTTCAAGCGAATCAGAATATGGATCGACAACCAGCCCAGCGTTCTCTACGCGCCTAAAGACAGAAATAAAATGTGAGTTAATTGGAGGTGTGCTTTACAGGACTCCCCTTCTGACCTCATTTTAAGTGACCTTATGGAGGGGCCCGCATTTCCGACCACTGGCAACATGCAGATCAGGAAAGATTGTGTAAAGAACCAAAGAGGTGTTGGCCGACACTGGGCAGTGACTCGAGTCGGGGTTTCGACAAAATTTCAAACAGCTACACCCCTTCTACAGTTTCTTCATCGTCTCATTTGAATACGCATCTTTCAGAATGCTATTAGCGACAAAGAAAAGGGAGACTGGAATGGCCATTTCTGGCTTATTAGCCGTCGTCAGCCAGTCATACCCAAACCCGAAGTGTGGAACACCTGAGGCTCGAACTCACGACCTGTTAATTATAAGTCCAACACCTAAAACCACTGAGCCATAGGCTCGTTGTCCTGTCGGTTTCGATCGGGAATTTACAATGGTAGGGAGCGCTCGCCGATCGTTCTTACGGAACTCACCCGTTCCGTTGTGCCTTATGGGCTCTTTCTCGAGCCCAACCAGCAGCCGCACAGCGGCGCATGATGTCGGCAGAATGTTATTACTTTGCAGACCAGAACGAGGATTAAAATGCGTTTGAGAAGGCGACACCAGTGGATATAGTACCCCCATGACCTACAATAGTGAAGTATCCAACAAGCTCTTTTGACTGCCTGTTACCCACCATCCACTGTTGGGACTGTTCGTTCCCTACATTCATATCGCCTATCTCACTAGATAAATCTCTTGTATCCGGACAGTTCTTTTCCTACTGAGTGCTGCACTAGTTTGTGTGTCTGAATGGAGAATGAGTGATGCTGACGCGCACGGCTCTGGCTCGGAGGAACGACCGCGGAACCGGGCAGGTGTGTGGCCCGTCTACAACAACCCAGATGAAATTACACGTTGTTATTAAAGAATTTCTTAAATAAACATCTAGGTTGATCTCATCTTCATTGTAGAAACTACATTTTTTTAAACTCCGACCTTAATTAGTCCGGCAGTGAGCAAGTTAACCTGGACACTTGTGAGAAGGAGAAGCAGGAGTAGATTTTCATCTTTTGCCGAAACCCTTTTTATAGAATGGAACCACTGCGTACCTTTGCGATTAATGATTTCAACGGCCTCAGAGACCTTCTCTGCGCAAGGAGTATTTGCCAGCAGCAACCCTATTCCATCATAAGGGTTCGGGACTGCATATAGGCCAGCAGCGATTATCCAAAATGTACCGATTAGACTGAAAAAGGTACTACTATGGCAAAACACACTCCGGATACCTATATGCAGTAGGTGGGCTAACTCATGAAATGTCAACCGAAACGTGTTTTCGTTTCGAAAGGATTAATTAAGTGGGCTTGTAAAACCAATCATCGTGCAACGTTATTCTATAATATTTGAGTTACCTAAGGGTGCGGCTTTCGAATGAACTTCCTCCCGGCTGCATGCGAAAACTATACTCTGTAAAAAATGACCACTAACTTAGCATGGATTTTCGATGCATGTTATATTTCAAGGAAAGCATGCATAAAAATACTCATTTTTTTCCTCGTTCTGTAGGCAATTACGTCTCCTTCAAATCTTATACTCAAAGGAAGGGTATAATTCGGTTTTCATAAACTTTTCCAATTCCCAAATAATTTTGAACCCCTCTACCGTTACACTTCGATCCAAGGTTTCCAAACTACCAGCCGTATATTTTCCGCGTACGGAAAATCATACATTTCTCTACTGTTATAAAGGAAGACCATATAGGGTTCATAAAATTTAACAGTGGATTTGAACCATATAGTTAACTTTACAAGCTACATTATTAAATGCAGAGACATGACGATTTATGAACGGCCATTTCACGGTATTTAAAGTCCCACAATTTGAAACATTATTTCCCTCCTTCGAGTATAAAATTAGAAGAAGACGTAATTCCCTACCGAATGAGAAAAAGAATGAGTATTTTCTGGGCATGTTTTCCATGGAATATAATTGGACATTTAGGGGCATTATAATCGATGAGAAAAATTCATGCTACTTAAGTACTCATTCGTCACGGAGCGTAGTTCTTGCATCAGCCGAAAGGAAGTTCATTCGAAAGCCGGCATCCTGAGGTAACTGAAAAATTATAGAATTATGTTGCCGGCTGACTTCTTTAACAACTCTACTTAATTAATCTTTTCGAAACGAAAACGCATTTCGGAATATCGGTTGACATTTCATGAGTTAGCCCACCTACTGAAGGTTTGCATGCTATTGTTGGCAAAGACATCAACTCGGGTAGCTGCCCGAAATGTAAAACTGAGTGCATGTGACATTCGTGGACTAAGAGTGCTTCTAAGTAAGTTAGGGACGGAGAAGACTGTCAATATATAGCCTCACATAGTACTAGCATTGCTGTTTGGGGACATAGGATGGGTGCGTCAAGCATTTGTTCCGTCATTGGCAGGCGTCCGCGGTCAGCAGTCGATATCTGACATGGAGTTTATCAGCAAGCTGATATAGGAATACGTGACTTCTCCGCTACCTTTATTTTCCTTTGTAATAAGTGAATCACATGACATACAAACTGTCAACCCACGGTCGTCCTGAAGACTACCCCGAAATGCCTGTTCGTATATGTTTATGTCCATACATTGACATTGACTTGCTACTACCTTTGTTATTAGTAGATGTTGCACCCACGCAAAATGTTTGCTTAGTGCTGAGCACAGCTATACACCACGATAGTTCTCGTGTTATATCTTGCGCCTTCCCGAAATGTGAAAAAACTGTACTAGCCTTCTCTGCGAATATCTTTACAAATATCATTGTAAGTCGATATTAAGACGGTTAATCTTTCAAGATAGCATGATCAAAGTGGGGAGAAAGTATAACGGATTTCTCAATTGGGGTCCAAATTTTGAATAAATCACACGACTTGCATGAAGAATGACAAATACTAGTTTATACGTTCAACTTTGCAGGGTAAAAACCGCGGCTATTTAACCAAAACTGCCCGCATTTGCTTTAAGCTGGCACAAAGCATATGACATGCCAAACACTATTTTAGCAGAATACTTCCGGTTGTTAAGCATGGAAATGGTAGATATTTCAGTATACTAATTTTTCCAGAACTAAATGAGATAACCGGGATATATTGATCGAAATAAAACTGCATAGGTTCACTCCGAAAGTTGACATGAATATTTGAGCCGAAGCTCATCAGCTGCGGTGGGATAACCACAGTTATGTCGTGCAGTGGTACTTGTCTGAGCTTGTAGCCAGTGTCTGTGCTTTGAGTAGGATAAATCATGCAAATTCGGTACAGTAGACACTGTCTGCCGTGTCATGATGAGCAAATCATGGCCCTCGCAGCCTGATTTGTGCTGGCTCTTCTCCGGTACCGGGTTCTCTGACGGTGGATGCGCTTGCGCTTCCGCTGGGTACGCAGGTCGTGTTAATGGCTGCCTAGTCATCCACGTCTTTTCGGTTGACGTTGTTGTTGTTGCCTAGAATCTTGTTCAAGTGCTAGTCGTGGGCCAAGGGCTGGGGTGTGGAGCGCTGAGTCTGGTCCCCTTGACTATGTCTTGTCATCTAGTTCAGGTGGCGGAGGAGGAGAGAGTGCGACAGAGGCTGCGCAAGTCTACTTCCACAATAAACTAATTCACACGCAATTCATCATGCCTGCTTCAGTTTGCTGTAAAGCACATGGTGGACATCGTCGGAAGCGACGGCCGAGCTATCAGTAGACTTTGTCTACCTTGCCGCTCAAAGAACTGACAGCAACAATTTAAAAGGAAGTAAAACGAAGTGCTTACTGTATATCAATGAAATTGTCGGATACTTTGAACCAGGATTTCCGCAGATGGGATGGGTTTGGTTTTACCATGTGTATCACGATATCTGGATACGGGTTTTTCCAACAAGGCAACATGAGCCCTTCAGGGCTCTGTTTCGGGTCCCAGTAATAGTCCTGTCTGGGCGGAGCATCTAGCAGGAATGAAAGATGACGAACGTAGGATGGAAGAGCAACTGATTGCTGAAACTGTGCTCTTGAGAGTGGCAAGAAAAGGACTGCAGCTGCCCCGGTCGCCATTGACAGAAGTGCGCATAATATCAGCCGAATTGGCATGGCGAACAGCTAAAACACAGTTTGCGTAAGAACAAGGAAAGTAATGCCGTAAAATGTTTAACGACAGTATTTTGATAGTGAAACTCAGAGAAGGCCTTAGAATTTGTGAGCGAACATATGCCTTTTAGTTGCTTTTGGTGGTACTGGAACATACGGTCGATATCTTCTTCAGCGGTAAAGTTTAGGCTGGTGCGGTTGCAGGAAGCTGCTTTATCATTTTACATCTTTTGGCCACGTACGCAAACAAGATTCCGACGCCTAATAGACCAAATCACACGTCCCACATAGAATTTCCGAATACGAGACTTCTAGTGCTTCCTTAATTAGAATTTGTCTATGATAAGGGTTTGAATTTGCAAGAGGGTATTGTCGCTTCAAAACCTCGCCACTGTTAGGGAATTTCGAGTTATTAAATTAATTTCCGCTTTTAAGAAGACTTCCGAACTAAAAGTGCGTACTGATTCATGTATATTTTATATTCCTGGCAAGGAGCTCCTAGTGATTATTAAACATTATATTGGTTACGGCTCATGTCGCATATTTTTGCGAACTACTAGTAAATGTAAGCGCGGTTGGCAGCACGACGCAAGATACTGGGGTTTCAAGAATTTCCCTGATCAAGAAATTCTAAGAAGTCAAAATCCAAATTACTCAAGCAGTATATCTTTTCTGTATTTCACTCAACTAGAGTGTTGCAACTACGCTACGCGGAAAGTCACCAAGCCTCCACTTGTGGCAAGATTTTAGAGGACACTAGTCAATTTTGCAGTAGTGCCTTTTCATCCTCCCCCCTAGACACGGGTCCTGCCGTGAAGTATGCTGTTTAAACGCAATAACGTCTACTAAAAGTGGTTCAGTAGACTGGCCACATGGCAACCGTCAAGCGGGGCTGCAGAGCCAACTCCCACTCAAAAATGCTCCGGAGGATATCGCCTAGGAAGACGCATGTAATGAGCATAAGTTGTATTTAGTGCGCTGTAATTTTCCACGACCATTTATATATCACGTGCGCAGAATTTTTGCCGAAAGGTGAATCAAACCCGGAATTCAGTTAGAATGAACGTTCTCCCATTGCATTGTGTGTTCTTATGTCTGCGACGGCGGTATCTGACGCTGCTTCGCCACCGAATGCGAAATCAAAGGATTTGAATGTATATTAACATGTACACAATGATTGTTTCTGGATTCTCGTTTAATTTGTCAAACTTGTTTTTGGAAAGGATTTTTAAAATGTAATGACTGCAGAATAAGTAGAATGCATTTCACAAACTTCTCAGTTTGACACAACTGAACGTGACATAGCAAATTCAGGACCGCAGAAATTTGTCATGCGTAGGATAAATACAAGCTATTCCTGTGAAGAATAAAAAGAGCTAAGCTCTCATTTTTGGAAGCGCGTTGTCCGTGTTCCGCATATTTTTTACCACGACAATTTTTTCCGATGGGGAACGGGTTGAGTGAGATATCAGAAAAACTAGTGACATGGAGGCATGGATAAGAGCTCTCACTTCAGTGGAGTTCATTTTGAGTTTCAACGCTAGCGAAATTGTCAAGTAAACATTGATTGCTTCCGTGACAGAAAGGTAGACTCGAAATTCCTGACATAACTGGCCCCAAGCGGTACTTAGGACAGCTCAGGATTTCATTAATTATCCGTCTCTCAGGCGTCCGTTTTTTAGCTGTGATGCTCTTCGGAATTAATTAATTAAAATGCAAAATGCAGGTGTGCAGCGTCACTAAGTGCAGCATAAACGACAAGCGTAGAGCCCTTGTTGATTATCCAGTGGGTTCACTGCGTCTGTATATACAAAGCAATTGATAAAGCCGACAAAAACAGACTAGTACTGATCTCTGACGTAGAGAACAGTCCTTAATGGTGCGGCTAACGTCCATATGTGACATTTCTAACTAAATATGGTAAAAACCAAAACCGAAGACTTGGCAGTCAGTGAACAAGATCAAATGTCTGTGTTGTTAGACCTGAACCGGTGTGGTAAACTTAAAGTGTTCCTGGTTAGTTTTATGTGTTAGATTCATCACACGACGCTAACGTATAATCTGTTGCTTAAACACTATGCACGTCCAAACCATTATTATAAAAATTAACCTATCATCAGACATGGACTGGTAAAAAGTCCCAGTCAGTAAATGATTTCACGAAACGCTAGTTGGGATTCCAAAACGCGTTTTCAATCGAAAGCGTTGCATAGATAATGTTATTTTACTTATTAAGGCACGACATAATATTAAAACATTTAAGTCACGCCAAGACCCGGCATTTAGGTGCAATCCTTTTCGGTCGTCTGCAGCAACTACACTAGGCAAACAATGGCAACTTAGGAAGTATGAATTTTTTCTGTGGATTCTTGATTTCTTTATAAATTGGTACCTTTTAGTTTTACATGTGGGTGCTTATGAGGTTTTTAAGACTGTCCACGGTCCATTTACATGGAATCGTAGCCGTTAGTTTGCTAACGCTACGAATTTATCATAAACATAATCAGGTCTACATGGCACCTACATAATAGCGTAAAAAACATATAACTTTCCTTGTACGAAAGCCATATAGTTTTTAAAACCAAACCATGAACGCAAGCACAGATGCGAACGGGCCATAAATTATTCAGGTAGTATAAAACGCTATAAAAAGCCAACTATGCCCTTTCCCTGAGTAGACATTTTTTGATATCAAATACGTCCTTTAAAATATTTTGTATACGTTCTTAATAAAATAAACTTCAACTTATAGGACAGTTAAGATCAAAAGAAAATACATAAAACATGAACGTCAATTATTAGAAGAGAGCTGAGAAAATTTGCATTCCAAAGTCGGCATTCGGCCGCGTCTGAATCAACTTTAGCTAATGTTGTGCGATAACCAATATTGTGGTCTCAGTTAAGCAAGCCTTTCTAGTGAAAACTCATTTTAAAAAGGCCAGTCAAGATTTTATGAGGTCAGTTACAAAGAGAAGATTATGGAAATATGCAATAATGAGCCCACACTATGCTTGAAGCTTATAAGAACTATTGTTTCGGTTTTCGGGAGTAAGGATGGAAAATCAAGGTGGAGTTTGTCATATCTTTTATGTTAAAATAAAATCTCTCACATCAAACTTTATTTTGTTTACACTATACAGGTGGCTATTAATATGGTCTCTCCTCACAAGTAGTTGAAAAACGGTCGACACTTTATTAAGTCAGAGCCCCGCCTGAAAATGAGACTTCTGTTCACTGTTTGTCGGCCGCGTTGTCTTTTTATTGGAAATCGGCGTGGAATATCCTAATTGCAAGAAAAACCTAAATCATCAATTCTTTCCGTTGCATTCGTAGTTGTATAAGCAACAAACATGGTTGAGTCCCGATCTAACCAATGATCTGATTTGTCAGGCTAATGATCAAGCCCATCGTAAGAGCCACAGACAAGAGCAGGTTACTGTGTTTTAATCCGAGATATCAGACCGATAAAATTCCAATTTCAGAGGTTTGAGATCCTAATTATTACTTCATTTTAAATTAATAACGTCGCATGATTGCAAAGTCACACTCAGACGCCAGTGAACATGAATGATAACCTGAATCGTGATCCACGTGACTCAGGAGCCAAGTCCAATATCAAGTACTTGATGCGCATAATTGGCACGGTTATTGTCTTCAAAGATATCACGTGCATACGCATTGGCCATAGCCATACCCTCGATTTTCTTGGCAAAACATAGAAAATATGAATGTTAACATATGATATGTAATTACATATCATATGATACGTTTTCACCTACATAATCGGTCTTGTAATGTAAAAAACAATTACTATTCTGACTCATATTCTTAAGTTTCATAACTTATTCAGTACTGTTCTATCTGGTCTAGATTCATGGAAGAAGTAATAAAAGTTCGCTTTTCGTGAATTCATCCAAAAATAAACGAAAAAATTGTCAAAACGTCTATTATAAGCTTTAATATCGGTCTCTTATGTAATCAGCAATTTAAAAACACAATAAAATAATACGCTAGACGCCGTATCTGATTTGGTCAACTTTTATTATGTATAGTGAACTAGTTCAAAGCTTTGATTCATTTTAGAATTCCGTTCACCGTTGACCGCCATTTTGTTACACTATGACTGACACTACTTCTGATGCCCAGAGTTCAAATTTCCTCCGCATTTGGATTTTACTTAAGTGTCTTACCTACCCAATAGAGCACTCTACCCCTAGTAGCAAACTATATCGAGTATATATCTATTAGATATCTATTTATCGATATATATATATCGATTAGATATCTATTTTGACGCAACCATAGATATCTATTAGATATCGATAAATCGAGATACTACGCTATCGGCGAAAAGGGGGGGTAATATGCTACGCGTGGAATCGTTTGCTTATCCCAATTCCTTTTTCCGCCCCCCTCCATTCCTTGTTGTATGTATATTACCCCCCTATTACCCATAGGTACACTGGAGACGGTTGTATTAATACAACAATTAGTTTATTAAAAAAAGTAAAAGTAATATGTACAATGCTGAACCCCTTCTGTGTTCACAAAGGTAACGCAGGCGAGGAATCAGTAGATGGTCCGTGTGTATTGTCTAGAAATTAAAATCAATTACTGGAATATGGAAGTCCAGCGCCCATTCACGCAAACGTTTGACGTATATGTCGCCCGGGGTAACGGCTACGATCTCACGGTTTTCAGCGTCCGAAGACGCTCCTGCATTCGTCGTCAGGACAGCAATTTCTGCCGACGAAGTGGTCATGTCCTCCAGCATAGGTTGTAAGACTTCTGAGCGGCCACATAACGTGCTTAAAGGGCGACTTCTCCGTACGGAGAAGTAATCAAATGCAGTTTATTACTACTCGTGCACATGTGCCCGATATGTTCCCACTTTTCCATCATCAAATAGCTTAGGTTACACGATTGACTGAAAAGTCCTAAAACTCCTTGAAAATACGGGAAGATGAAACACTGCAGCTGATTACAATCGAAAAGAAAATGGTTCTAGGGCAGTACAGCAAACTCGAGTAATTAGCATCACGATAACTGCTATTTCCATACGACCTTGGCGGCCTTTTACTACACTAACCATCCGAAGAATCAAATTGAGATCTGAGAGAGATCTACCCAAAGATCCTTAATTTAGGCACTCAGGACATTCAGAAGTAGAGAAACTTTTTGTAAGTGTCAGAGATTAAAATACATCTAAATAAGTAATGGGGGCGCTCATTTGGAATATAACAAGGAAAGATGGTAGTGTGAGGGAGAGCAAGCGCGCCTAAGTCGGTCCATAACGAAGGATGACGTTCACTTCAGTTCAGTTTGTTGAGGGAAGTAGGCGTAAGCCTTTGAGCACCCTATTTGCAACGTAAAAATGTGTGGTTTGCAGACAAATGTTTTAAGCTGAAATAGTTCAAACACGCTTATAGTGGTAGGACAAAATGTGAACGAGTTACAGGGGGTGAGTTCTATTTCTCATCCCTCTTGACCATTTCGAAGCATAAATACATCAAGGTTCTTTTAAAAACTTTGAATGAATGGTGGCAGCACAACATCTGCGGGAAGGGCATTTCATGGTTTGATCACTCGAGCATAGAAGGAGAACTTCCGCACATCCAGCCTTGCCTGCCGAGTGCGCAGTTTTAACGGGTGACCTCGGAGGTTGGTCGTGGTAGCAAAGTAAAAAAGGTCCTCGAAGGCCAGGCTGCAATCTTACCCCTTTTACAATGTGGAAGGCTTGCAAGAGATCCCCGCGAAGTTGCCTGTATCTCAAAGGAATGAGGTTTTGATTTACTAGGCGGGTTGCAAAAGGAAAGGAGCTTCGACCCCTAACCATCTTCGTGGCTCTTCTTTAACCTCTTTCAAGGCACAAAGGAGGTAGAGTAAAATCAAGGATAACAGCAACACAAAGATGAACGCTAAAGCTTAAAAATATCCATATATCAATAATAATATTCGATTGGAACTTTCAAATTGCATCGAGCAACCAATTCACCCAGGGTAAGAGGGAAGAGGCAAAACAAATGCCAGTTCATCCAACTACATCATAGTTACAGAAAGGCTGTGAGATTTTGCTGTCAGTATATTGTCAGAGACTAAAAACTGGAGCCAGTAAACGAGTATAGGTACCTAGGTGTATGGATGCCGTTTATTCTCGAGCGTTCATCTCACCGCGCCAAAAGAGCGAAAAAGGCTATGGAGATCCTGGGAGCGATCCGAAAATTATTCCTTCAGTTTGACAGAGAACTTTTCGTTCGAGAGTTCATAACATTTTCCCGGCCGATAATGAAATACTGCATTCAGATGTGGCACGTCAGAATGAAGAAAAACTTGTAGGTTTATGCACATTTTCGATTTTTCACTTGAAACTATCTTGTACACCTGAACTTCTCTGCCCTGTCTTTTAAACATGCTTTATTATACACACCCTGTTTCGACTTGAGACAACGCGTGCTTTTGTGTCCGTCTGTCGCTTGGTGTCCTTGTTTCGTTGATTGCACTCATGCAAATCAATCCCTGTTCGTAAATCGTCACGAAACGGTTATATCTTTCGGACGTGAATTCACCCGAGTAACAATCTTCAGTAACTGACTTCAGCTTAGAATCTTCGGGACTTTGCCTGAGAATTCGCGCTACGACAAATGGTAGTGGAGAAAGCTATATTTTAAATGAGACAGTACGATTATTTGCCTCTTTGCCGTTTTTCCTATACTTTTTCTGCTGTCATTATTTTTCTTGTAAGAAAGGCAGCGCCACCACCTAATGCTACGTTAGCCCTGTTTCTATTCTTCTTTTTGGTTTTAGTTGCCTTTTGCACTACGAAATTTTTCTTGGCCATGCTGGACACTAACACCTCTTTAGAGAAAATGTCCAACCATGCAGACAGAATCAGCGAATGTTACCCCGTTGGCACGTCATGCGCTAATATTCATCAGACATCGCTTACCTAAAACAAATCCAATAGAGTCGCCACTTCTGGTTCAGAAGGCACTCCCCCGTTACGGCACGACACTCCTTTTGTGAATCCTGTTGCTGCGCATCACGCAGAGCCACCACATCAACAGGCCTCTCAAGAGAGCCGAACAATCCTCACCGCGAAGACTATGAAGACCTAGGGGACACTATGCACCTATTGTGCCTAGAAATGGGCTCCATGTGTGCTGCTTTAAATAGCCAGCAATTGTCCCGAACCCAGTCACCTTCACACCGTCGTTCTAAACCACGTGAACGTCACTCACAAACTCTGTGCTGGTATCATCGTACTTACGCTCAGAAAGCACACAAGTGCATCCCACCCTGCGCATTTCTGCAGGCGTCGCAACTGGGGGACGACCACGCCAGACAGTACGGGTGATACTGCTACTTGTCATTCGTGATCTAGTTGCCTCTTTTACATCAGTGAAAAATCCTGCGGCCTCCTCTTTCTTGTTGATACTGGTGCTGAGGTCAGTGTCATTCCGTCTCCTAGGCGCCACCACCTAAGCCTTCACAGTTTTCATTGCATGCTGCTAACAGCATCACCACCAACACCTATGCATAATACTCGTTTACACTTGACATCGGTCTCCGGCGATGCTTCCAGTGGTCTTTGTGCAGAATGACGTTAAATCACCCATTTTCGAAGCAGATTTCCTGATGCGTTTTGGCCTTCCAGTCGAACTCAAGCATCGCGAACACATCGATACCTCAACCAACCTTTTAACAGTTGGTATTGCCGCTTGTAAACCCTCTACTGACATCCACTTGACCGTACCAAGGTCGTCTATCGCGGACATTTTGACGGACTATTCGTCTCTTACTAGGCCCTGTCAGTTCACAGAGGAAGTTCAGCATGCGACAAAACACAACATCGATACCACAGGACAACCTGATCATGCGTATCCTCGCCGTCTTCGCGCCGAAAAGCTACAGATGGCGATGAACAATGTTGAGCACATGATTACTTAAGAGATTTTTTGTCCTTCTCCACTCCACGTGGTGTTAAATAGATCAACTGATGATTAGAGACCGGGCGGTGACAATCGCGCTCTAAATAGAGCCACGGTGGCCGGCAGGTATCCGATTCCCGATATCCGTGGTTTCCTTCACAGGCTGGAAAGGAAAACAATTTTTTCCAAAATAGACCTCGTGATAATATACCAGCAGATACCAGTCACGGAAGAAGACATCCCAAGACCGACATCGCAACGCCTTCTGATCTGTTTGAATTTCTTCGCATGCTTTTTGGCTTGCGTAACGCGGCCCAATTCTTCCAGTGCTTCATCGATGGCGCCTTGCGGTGTCTCCCATTCAGCTCTGTCTATATCGATGACACACTGGTCGCAAGCCCTTCGGCAGAGGAGCATGCCTCATACTTACGCCAGATATTCGATCAATGCCAACAACATTGTTTGCAATTAAACGTCAACAAATGTATCTTTGACGCCACTTCTCTGATTTCCTTGGTCACCACGTCCACCAGCATGTAATCATACCACTTACAAAGAAGGTGCAGAGAATCTTTTCTTTACTTTTCTTTACTTCCTTCCAACTAAACTAAAAAAGCTACAAAAACAGCTACGTCACCCCTCTGTGAGTTATTTTTCCACACGTCGACGAATAAGAGAAATTCACGACCTAGTCACGAAAATAGAAACACAAAAAACCATAGCAGCAGAACATCGGACACTAGAATCCTCCGAACGAACAGCTGAGATGTTTCAGAAACTAATGAGTAATCATCGACAGTCAGGACCACGAACTATTATTAATGAATTAGGGCAAGTTATAACCAATGATAAACAAATAGTAAACTTATTCAACAGATACTTCTCAGCTAACTACACAGTCGACGAGGGAACCATCCCCCAACTGGCCGAGATGACTGAACGTATCCTTAGTCAGATCCATTTTAGTGAAGAAACTGTTAAAGTAGCTATCAAACAACTAGCAAACACCAAATCCTATGGGACAGACAAAATCCCACCATGTATTCTGAAGCATATGACATATGCTCCAATACTCCTATCTAAGTTATCCACCCTACTCCAGTTAAATGCAATTTTTCCGGACATGTGGAAATACTCGACCATTGCGCCCATATTTAAAAGCGGCAACCGATTTCATACCCAAAACTATCGTCGTGTTCACCGAACACCGGCTATAGCTAAAATCCTCGAGAAAATAGTATATAACCAATTGCTAGACCATCTCATAAACGCCAACCTCATTCCCTCCTCTCAACATGCATTTTTACCCAAAAAGTCTTGGCAGTCCTGCCACCTTACTTTTTTGGAATTCGTTTCCGGCAATAGAGATGATGGAAACACAGTAGCTTCAATATACTTCGATCTAAGAAAGGCTTTTGACAAAGTTCCCCATAAAAGACTACTGATAAAGCTAAAAAGTCATGGAATTAGGCCACCCCTTCTCGATTTTCTTAAATCCTATCTTCAAAACCGATACCAGGTGGTGCAAATTCGAAACGTAGTTTCAGAACCATCCCCTATTACCAGTGGAGTACTTCAAGTCACTATCCTAGGCCCCCTTCTATTTCTTATATATATTCACGACTTATCGTCCATATCTGTCTCAGCTAAGACGTTTTTATATGCGGAAGACCTTAAAATTGCATATGCATATAACGGCAATACAGTAGTCAATATTCATAGAACAATTGAAAATGATCTCAGAAAACTCAGCGAATGGAGTAGTCAGTGGCAGATGCCCTTTTCACCCGAAAAATGCCATCTCCTGATATTTGGCCCACAAAAACTTCCCCCCATAATATTCGAGGATAATGAAATAACAGAGGCCCAATCGGTAAAAGATTTAGGTCTCAGCTATACAAATACCCTTGATTTATCTCCCCACGTCCAACAAATATCACCGAAAGCCACTCGCCTGTGTGGATTCATATGTAAAAATTTCCCCTTAAATGCACTAAGAATACAACTGTCCAAAATGTATGTTTTACCTCTCCTAGATTACTGTTCAATTTTCTTCGGCATAATGCCCTCAGACGGCTGAAAGAAACTAGAAGGCATTCAGAGACGTTTTACTAAATCTTTGTCTAGGAGTGATGGCATGCAGGGTTCATACTTAGAACTATATCATAAATACGGTCTTCGACCCCTCTGGATCAGAAGACTTCAAAATGATCTTAACTTCCTATTTAAGGTCACTCACGACCCAGATATTCTCAAAATTAATTAACTTACCAACCAAAACGCCCCTAGAATTACAAGAAATAGCGAGGATATTATAAGGATTCCCAACGGTCAAATTTCTACTCCATAAGATATGCGACTATCTGGAATTCTCTTCCAAGTTATATCGGGAAAAGTCAACCCTAATCGAGTTTAAAATAAAAACTAAGAAATTCCTTTCAAATAACAATACACATTTATTTTTGAGTAAGATAGGACATTTTTCAAGTCAATTCTTTGATATAGAATTTGGTCCAAAAGGGCTCTGATGATGCCAGCCGATTGAAAAATACCGGAACATAGCACTAAAAATAATCAAATTTATAAAAGATAGCATCATTGATAAACATTGAACAGATAGTTATATTCTTTCTTTCCTCCCTTTCTCGTTTTCATCAGCTATGTCACCTTACACTAAATCTCCCTTATAAAGCTAATAAAAATATACCCTTCGATAAAACCCTGCATATTGGTTGTGCGTATGTCTATATTAAGGCCGTATTAAACATATATAGAACTATATTAGGTCATAGTAAACAGTCGACCACTACTCCTATAATTTCACCTTAACAAGAACAATATGATACATGATTCAATAGTATTTTGACAGTTTTGATTGTGACTTATCATTGAATGCTTCTTGCTCCTGATATATATTCATCTTTTCCAGCTCTTAGTCAGACAACGATGGTAAGCCTCCTGAAAAACACGTAGGAACTGTGCGACCGCCCCCTTACAGCTGGCCAGATAGACTGACAACCAGCAACTAGAGCACACCGAAATTTACCCAACAGGAAAATAATTTCAAGGTCAGGCCGATATCAAAGTTCTTCAATTGCCATGAAGGACATATTATTCATGCCCCCGAAAACTACCAAACTGCAAACTTCAATTTTTATATTGTACATATCCTTATTGTTTTGAAAATTTTGTTATTATTTTCCCTTTGAACTGAGGTTTTTTTAACTTAAAACAAACTCTCAATTCGCGCTCTTTTGGCTAACCAAACACCCGAAGCAAATGAAGTCAAAGTGCAGTTGAAATTGACGAGTTTGTTTTAGGTTTTTTTCCTGAGTTCAAAGGGGACTGACAGTGCCCAAGGGGCGCTACAATAAACCTATTCTAAAACACTTACTCGCCAGCGACGTTTCATGGGCCTTATCAAATATTACCGACATTCTATCCCCCACTGTGCTGCGACCCTGGTTAACTTGACTGATCTTATGGAGTCGAAGTCAAAGCCTATTGAACTTTCATTGGCAGCCCATACAGCTTCTGAGGCAGCTTAGAGAGGTCTTGCTGATGTCGCCACGTTAAACCATCTTAGCGTCGACGCAGATGCGCGGGCTGATTTTGGCCACTGACTCTTCCAACAGAGCTGTCGGCGCTGTCTTGCATCAACAGGTGATTAACCAGTTGCAGCCATTGGCTTTCTTATAAAAGAAATTACAGTCGGCACAAACTCACCATAGTACTTTCCCTCGCGAGCTTCTTGCCATCTATTTGACTAGTCGTCACTTATGACATCTTTTGGAAGGCAGAGACTTTTGGACTTACACCGACCACAAACCTCTCACTTCCGTCCTCATGGCCAAGCCAGATCGGCACTCGTCCAGGGAAATTTTTCATCTGAACAAGTTACGATCCCAAAGTCTTTTTTATTCGGTTACATTTGGAAGACATTTTCCGCCAAGAAGGTTTCGGTGATCATTTCCAGCTGTTCTCTTCTTCGATTTGAGTCAAAAGAAGGCACACTTCTCGAGGTTAAACTCTATCAGCCATTTATCGGACCACTCGCAAAGACGGTTAAATCCATCTTGTAGGGTCCGTTCATTATTCTCATAGTTAACTGCTCGCCACAATCTGATTTCATCAGTCAGGTTCTAATGTTGGTTCTTTCGGTTGCTTAGGAAGAAGAGTCCTTTTCCTCGTGAAGAGGGAAGTGGGAAGGAGAGACTGCGGGAGACGCTGCGCAGATCTACTAGCACTCTAAACTAATTCACCGTGCCTGCGCACCCTGCTGTGCGGTACACGGTGGATATCGCCGGAATTGACGATCGAACTGTTTTCGTGCAATTCGCTTACAAAATTTTGTTGACTTCATTCAGTTGACAACCATTACCGAATTCCAGTGTCACGCACAAAAACTTCGCATTCAAAAATAAAGGTTAGATGTGGATAAGTTCTCCCTATATGTCATGTTAGCCAAATCATGGAATACCTTCTCTGCATACATTTAATATGGTGCTTATATCTGTGGAAAGCTTCTGAACAACGTTAAGAAATAAATGTCCAAAGATGAACATAATCGCTGTGAGATTTGACATATCGGCTAGGGCTCATACTTAATCTTTATAAACATTACTTAACTCATTCCGACAAGCTCCGCTTTTTTACACACAATTTTTGCTGCAAAGGGGGCACTAATAGAAACATGTCCATTTTTCCCTCAGTAAACCGAACTCACCTTCATGCCTCCATCGTTTCTGCATTTTCAGGAACACAATTTCACGTAGTATGACAAAGGCACTTCGGAGAATGGTCTGGTCACCTGCGAACTTAAGCATAGTCGCAATTATGAATGTCAGTAGTCCTTACCTGGTGGAAATTATAAATTTTATGAATATGAGCAATATTTCGTCCAGCAAAGACCTGTTTCCGATTCAATAAGCAAGTTTCTTCTCCTTAAAAACCCATTTGCTTACACTTATTCTTTTACCACTTCGGAAGGTCTGATTTTAAATAGCACAACACCCCCGCAAAGAATCTCCCTTGTTATCACGATGTTCTTAAGGCTGGTGGGCGCCGAAATTGTCTATTGGTCAAGGATGTAAAACAGGCTGTCACTACGGATCTAATTCGTATTTTTGCGAACCGCAATACAGAATTTGAAAGAATGCAAGCTTGTCGTCATTCATTTCGGGTCTTTTATATTTTGCAGTGATCAGACGCCACTATAATAAAGAGAAATTTCAGTATAAATAAACGGACGAAAGCCAAACAAAATGCGGCTTGTTGATAAGGGAAGCGGGCAAAACCACGCCTTAACAATTCGCGCTCAGTTTAAGAGAGTACCTTGGAAAACACCAGGACACCTGAGAAATCCTCATGTCAAAAAAAAGAATGGATCGTGCTCCGCTTCGTTCGGCAAATGGAAGCACAAATCATCGTGGGAAAAACGTCTTAAAACCTGATATCTGAAAAAGCCAAATTGAATAACCGATGTGAAACTCATCAATCTTCGCAGAAACAGATCACCAGTAGGGTTTGAGATCGACCTTGATGCATGCACATTTGTTCAGATACGAACAGAGGAAACGTAAATGACGACGCCTTCAGTCAAAGTGAGATTAAGTATAAGATTCCAGGAGAATATTCAGTCATGTAGTCGCAAATACAGTAGATTCGTCAGCCTTCGAAAAATAGTGGTCAACTCAGTCACTTCTGAGATTTACGCCGGACTTCTTCAATGTGTTTATTCGTTATTGCACAAGAAACCTTTGGATACACTTGCGCTTGTTATAGCAAGACGGTCCAGTCCTCCGCATGCTCTTTTTATTCCTCGGACGAAAGTTATTACTACTCATGCGTATTTTATACACTCCGGCATCATTTAATTTTCTGATGCTCGAAACCTATCCAGACTTCTACACAAGAGTTTTCTACTACTCGTTCTTTGATTCATTGCATGGCGTCTCATTCGGCAAGGTCTGTGGTAATATCCATCACTTTTGTAGCATGAGCGCTTTTTGCACTTGGGTTTGTTGTAGATAGCATTTTCCTGCGCGGTCATAACGGCCTCCAAGTAAGATCAGAGGTAAATTATTAACAAAGAATGTTACTCTTCTGCCTGTGCGCTGCTAGAGGGAAGACATTACATCGATGAATCGTCAGTGGACGGACAAAGCTCTTCGTCTCGAACTTTCATGCAGACGGTCGTGTGCGCAAACCCTCGTTTGTTTCTTCAATGAAGGAACAGTTGCACAGGCCAAGCTAACTATAAGGATAACATGCCCCCACCAGACCTCCTGTATCATCCCTGCTCGAAGTCCCGTAGGCTTAATGATTATCCCTATCGGATGTAACCTTCTCAGCCTGGAAATTAAATTATGTTTACGTCCGAAATATGAATGCCAGGGCCTCTTAACAACTTCAACCAGTGGCAGAAGTAAAGTTTTTGCAACTACGTATTTTCAACCCTTTCTGATAATTGAAACATAACAATATCGCTCGAAACATCATACATGACGACTATGGCGCACTTGTTAACAGCAAATATAGGTGAATATTTATCTGAAACAGTTAAATAAACCTATCTGTAAGCGCATATATCATCAGCAAGGCAGTGAAACGCTCATATACCAGAATACACTCAACGTCCACCAACTTCAGCGTTTTTGTTAGATTTCCCTTGTCTTATTTCCGACCAAACTCGACTGAACTAATAAATTATTCCAGCAGAAACAATTCTTTAATACTCTATGGTTCTAGAGTAGACCATTCTTGCTAACATTCAAGTCGCAAGGCCTTTCGGGCTTGATCCTGCAGGAACAGCAATCCAAAGGTCTCATAGAGGAGGTAGGCGAGAGAAGAATGCAGTTACTGTTCCAGTTAACTGGCACAATGCTCCCAGTATTCAAATTTTCGAAAGGCAACAACTGATATTGGACCTTACAGATCAGGCAGAGTCATCCCACTGCTCCTAGGGTGCGTCGGGGGTAGAGGCACGGATTCATTTATCTTATCACTAATATAAACCATCTTACCAGCAAAGCCCTGTCTGGCTTGGTCTGGGCTGTATTGCCCGGACCGAGCTGAAGAGCACAAAACGTGACACGTCAAATGAACTTCGATGGGGGAGGTTGAACCTGTGGGTCACTCGAGGTCCGCCTCCTTAAAAAAGTTGTGCGCGGCGTAGTATTTTGCTTCTCTTTTTCATATTCCTCTAGGCAGTGTCAGTTGTGCCCAGTTAAGATGTTTCTCCGTTTGAGTTCCTAATATTGCACCGTGCTTCAATGTTCACGACGGAGAGTTTCATACCCTGTTGGACCCATCCCAAATTCTGGTTACTAGTTAGCCGTACTACCCCAAAAGAAAGATAGATAGCCTCCAAGTGGCCCACGCAAGCAAAACCTTTAGTTTGTTCGCCCAGTGTCAGGACCATTAGGTCTACCGTCGGGGTTTTCTCGGCTGGAAGATATAAATATTTAGGATTAAAGCAGTATATTCAGATCCAATGGTAGCACAACAGATCAAGTAAATTCCTCCTGAAAGAATTCACCATAATCGACAGGGCTTCGGTCCCGTTCATCATCATTCAGACCTACCTAATGAAAGGACCATGTACGGGGAGTTTGTTTACGACATGGCTAAAAACCATACTATCTGACTGTTGTCCTAAACACCCCCACGCCAAGCTGCTATGTGGTCAGTGGCCTCTTAGTAACGTGTGCCAGCTGTTAGGGGTTGTTAATTTACTGCGAACGTAAAACCGTTGTTGAGATCTCTGACTTTCCCCACCCGTTAGGGATCCGCAAGACACAAATTGTCAGAACTTCTGTTTGTTGGCAGAATCCGCCCCAACCCCACGTTATCGATAATATCATGATGTAGTTATTGTTTTTTTATTCTAGCAACACTTAGTAGGGATCTCCAAGGGAAGGTAGGTAAGTCATAGAACCGCGCGCGGATACTCCGGCGAGCAGTAGAACGTTTTGCCCTCTAAAACGTGGGAACCCCTAGTTGCCAGCTCCGCAGTGTCGGCAGCTGGCCAGTATTAGATTATCGCTGTGATAAACAATCAAGTTTAGGGCTGTGACATCATCGTCCTGCAAATACCTATCAACAACACTGCTACATGTCATTGCTTCTAACTATTCCACATTCAAGGACACTGTATAAGCACACGACCATTATAAAAATACGTATAATAACCTTGTTACTGACATTATCTGGGTAGTATGTTACGGTATTGCTTGTCTATGTTGAGCGCGGCTGTCTTCTTATACCATCTTGCGCAGCAGAGGGGCATTTCTAGCCCCATGCCTAACGTTCTTCCCATCTTACCACCACCAAGTCTATTTGGGTCTCTAAATTTCGAAATTGTGTTGTGAGGAGAACAAAGGGCTTACTGAATATTCAAGAACCGTATTTCTAAGATATGTCGTCTCCAGGCGGGGAAACCGTGCATTTAAGTAAAGCCGCCCCCCTATATGTTGACTGTAGCTGAAATGCAGGCGGGTTAACCAAGTCTATTAGGTGCTATCAGGTCGAGCTTAGTTGCGTGCTTTCAGTAAAGAAACGTACAAAACTGCATAATGCATTTTTATAATCGCGCATTAAGCGAGAGGTACGGCGGATTTTCCATCCGCGTAGAGGTCCTTTCAAGGAAGAGTTTCCAGCCGTCTACACGACATAACAGGAGCCAATGTGTCCCTTGAAGTCGTGACACTGGACACAAATCCTGTCTCGACCGATGTTCACTCTGACACACGGCCAGTGCTGGGA
>CACRXP010000069.1:1638971-1657244 GCA_902702965.1 Spirometra erinaceieuropaei
GCCCCCTTTTAATTGGTGACAATATCGAGGATCAAAGTTTGTGATACCATGAAGCTAGTGGATAGTAAGCTCTTTTGCTCAACACTAATGCTCCCCGGAGTATGTAGCCTCCGCCATTAACCATATTCTTGGCCTCGTAAACACCGGTGTACGTCACTTACTAGTACTTACTTACTATTACCATAAGATAGCAAAAAATAGTGTTCCATTTTAATTGGTAACAATATGGAGCATCAACTCTTTTGATACCATAAAGTTCTTGGCTGTTCAGCTCTTATGTTCAACACTAATGTCCCCGATTTAGTAACCCCGACCATTAACCATATCCTTGGCCTCTTAAACACCGATGTACGTCCATGTGGGCGAATGCGGCTTCAGCACACTGACAACCACACGAATGCCCGCGTAGACTCTATGCTGAACGTCAAGGCGCAGCGGATCTACCATGTACCGTAGACTGATCGGGGAGCACCCTTCCATCATTATTAATACACTAGATTATGACGGAAAGGGGAATGAGTTTGGGGTCCAGTGGAAGAACTTTAGACTATTTGGCGCTGAAGTACAAAGTAATTGGTATGATCGCAGTTGGTAGGCAGGCACTGTACGTTGATACTGTCGACGTGCGTACTTGTTATCAGTGGGTGTGTTTACCTTGCCTAGGGAACTTGCCATCTGTAGGTGTGCTTCTACTGCGTAAGGTAGGTCGGCCGTTTCGGTCAGGCTGTTAGGTTTAGTGAGGGCTACGGTAAGGCATAGGTTGCGTTTTAGGATTAGGATTTGGGTTATAGGGTCCGGCTTCAGTGTTCGGGCTGGGGATTAGGTTTACGATTATGGTTTGGCTTCAGGGCTTGGGTTACCGGTTAAAGATTAATGGTTAACGGCTGAGGTAAGGGTTAAGATTAGGGTTATGGTTAACGGTAAGGTTAGGGTTAAGGTTAAGGTTGGGGTTATGGTTAGGGTTAAGGTTAAGGTTAGGGTTATCCTATCACTATTTACCTCTTTCATTTTCCGCTGGCTGTGTTGTTTTTAGCGGGATTTTTTTCAATTTCTGGCATAAACTTACCTTATTAAAACTTCCCAACGCTTTTTTCGTTTATTTTTTCTCCTAAACTCCAGCATTCGCCCAGCAGCACTTTCACTTACCCCACCCATATTACCCCTTTCCCACCATTCCCATATGACAGGGACCCCGCCGTCTGCCTCCCCATTCCTGGCTACCAAATGCGATCTAACCAAGTAGTTCAGGGCTCGAGTGCTAGGTAAAGCAAACCTGAGGTTGGATTTGGCTAACTGGTGACGACTAACACATCAGAAACGGTAAATCCAGTCTTTCTATTCTTTGCTAGCACTCCCTTTAGCACACAAATGTACGTAAAAAGATAAACAACTGAAGTGGTTTTCATTGGAAAGGCCTACCTGACACGCCTATACCGTGTAAACCACAGTTTCCTTAGGAGTTCTTTGAAATCCTTCGCAGCAGCTGGTGCGAGACGTACGGACACCAGATACTTGTGCACCTCTTTTATTATGGGACTCTGCATGAGACTGTCGAGAAAGGCCTCCTGTTCCTTTTTTTCTGCCGCCGTCTCCTGTTCAGATACGCCAACATCCGCCTTATAATTGTCCAGGAGGGCCTTGAAGTCTGTTTAAATGAGACAAAAGTTCACGAAATACCAGTATACGCCTGACTTTCTTCCCGGAATGCGGTAGCCATCAAACAACCCAAACAAAATCAGCATTTTTAGCTACCTACGAGGCGAAGGGTCCGTATGACGTAAAATTAGAAGAAATATGCGTCAATGCAGGTAAGTAGGACAAGCTGATTGGACAGTTATTTCCGAGAGCCACTAAAAATTAATTGGGCTCTTCAGGAAAGCCAACTGAGGTCGGGTCATAGTAGCTATTAGGATACTGTAACTTGCATAAGATGCATTCCAAAATCTTCTACCGAACTTCTGATTTTTATGAAAAACTAACCAAGTAGGCAGTTCATTTGTTCCGTTAATTTTTGCTTAATTATTCTAGAAATCGTTCGCAAACAGTTGTTTCCCTATTGCCTGTCTGTACTAAATGATGTCTTTTAGCGGTTTGGTAGAAAAACATACATTTTTTATTTAAATGCGCGTGTAACCTAATGTTTGCGGTTGATCAGGTCTGATTTTTTGATTAGCGACTGAGGTGTCACATCAAGGAAACACGCAGAAAGTTATGGGGATGGCTATGACGTCTATGGCATCAAAAACCAAGTTGGAATGATTGTTCGAACATCAAGGCTGACAAGGACGGGATTTGCTACGACTTATTTTTGGGAGGAATTCTTTGGTCTGTGATTTCTAAAGAAGCCAGGCGATACGACTTCATGCAACTGTTGATAACCAGTAGCAAAAGTCCACCGAACTAAAGTTGGGCGTACTGATGAGTAGTCAATGAATTATTGTCTGAGAATGATCCAAGATTGTATCGAAATAAATGTATGTCATATTTTGCACTTGATGGAATACTCGCGACTTTCAGTAGGATTTTAAGTACTTCAGTGCTTACCAACATCTAGTTATACTTGAGCCGAATTCTCCGTCTCCTACATGCCTGTCATATTGAATTCCATTCTCTAACTTTCTTCCAGAATGAGCGCTCATTTTGTCAGATTGTTCTTTTAGTATGGAGAGAAATGTTGCAATTTGCCACCCTCGTACTATCATTGATTTCAGTAGGTAGTCTGTAATTTATCCTTTTTGTATTATTATTAATTTCAGTAGGTGTAATAAAGACGACCGTGGAGGAATAAACGGAATGTGGAGTGAAGGGGGTACTTACTAGAATACACTGGCGAACTGCTCAATTTCTTAGCCTGTACTTCGCAGAGCTTCGCAGCTGACTGGTCCTTCCCTCGGTCGTTACGTGATACCTCACCTGAAGTGACACAATGCATGATTTGTAAGGGTATGAAAAGTAACCATATAAACGCATATTGCCAAAGGAGAGCGTTTTTTTCTACTGAAGCTAAACTGTTTGGCCGAATGTTTACGAGGTTGGTGTCGGGGTTGAAGTCCGGAATCTTGCTGGTAATCAACGGATGAGCGCATCTTCATGTGTATCGAGGCCATCTCTGGCAACTAGAGACCGTAACGATCCAACGAACTGCATCCGGTCTCTGTAGGAGTTTTTTGGAAGCACAAAGGTTCAAACGCAGACACTAGCTTTACATCAGTGGGTTTGGAATCGAGAGTGCGATGGATGCGCACGTCACCGGGTCGCACTCAAGCGTTCGGCCGTCAGTTTCGACGATGTCCACCGTGTGCTCCACAGCAAGGCGGAGCAGGGACGGTGACTTGTGCGTGAGTTAACTCATAGTGATGGTATACTTACACAGCATCTACTGCACTCTCTCTCTCTTCTCCACTCCCACCTGGACCCGCTGTCAAGGCAGGGTCAAGAAGACCGGAGGCGGGGAGAGGGCGCAGGTAGTTGGCGCGGCCGGAGCCGCACCTAGGCGTGCCATCACACCTCCTGGCCCACACAGCAAATGACCAAGATTTTTCGCCAACAATACCAACAGCACCAACACCCCAACAGCAGCCAGAACGACGAGGATGACTGGGCAGCCATGCCCACCACCTGTGTGCCTAGCGGGAGCGCAAGCGCACCTACCGACAGGGAACCAGGTGTCAGGGGACTGCCAGTGCATACCAGGCTGCGAGAGCCATGGTTTGCTGATACTGGCATAGCACACGCTCCCAGACCTTTTGACCAAACCCGCTCCGGGAGGCGCAGGCTCTACATCCTTGCTCGAGGAGGTTGAAGTATGTTTCCGTCGACGAACTGTGTAGGCAAAAATCTCGCCTACCCGGAGTGGCATGTGATGCATAAGGTAGGAAATAGAAGTCTTATACTGAACGGTTGCCCAAACCTCTTGCCCGCGGCATCGCAAGTAGGCATAACCGTACCTTTGTTCACCTACAGCGTCCTGATTGGTTAGCCTCTCGCGGAAGCACACGGGCGCTGGACCCAGCTAAAACGAACGACACCCCGTTACGTGACAGCATGCGTTTGGTGACAATTTATTTTTCAAATCGCTGCAAAAACTTAATTTCGAACCTAGTAGTAGAACTTTAAGACTTCGAAGTTCATTCTGATCTTGGACCTACACTTCGGAATCTGTCAAATGTCGTCCTTTTTAATGCCGGGATCTCTAGAAAAAGCGGCGGAAGATGATGCAGAAGCTCACTGTTTAGTTGGACCCTAATCTGAAACTTGAGTGTGGCCGACCAATAGCATCAAATTAACCAGTAAGGATGGCGCTAGTCCTTCCTTATCGAAAATGCTTTCCGATTACTGACCACATATAGCAATGGGTCAACTAAATAAACCTCTAGGCCATAGAAACAGGAGAAAGCGCGGTGTGTCTATTCTGTCTTCTATACAGGCCACAGAACAGCGCGCCCTGGAGAGTCACATAAAATTAGTTGTGAACGCAGGCTCTCGTCTCCTGACGTCATCACTCGCACCTATGATTTCGTTAACTGTTGCAGTCCGGGGCCTTTTCGCAACTGCTGTGTGAAGAGGAATTTGGCCTGCAGCCAAACCAGGTGACCGTGATGCCGTGTTGACGGCCTTCACTAAGACTCTTGAACATGGTCGTCTGCCACTCTTTTGGCCGATTAAAAAGTCACGAAATGGGCTGAATCACAGGAACGCCATGATTTTACAACCTACCTACTCATATTTTACCTCTACACACAATAACTCTTTGCCGGGTGTTCAACCTTTTTTTGAAAAATTAAGGCAAACAATGGATGTCAAGCTGTTTACAGATTATAAAGAGACGGAGAAGATTCAGGCGTAGTTCGTGATCGGAAGTAATTTGTATGAAAGAACATTATTCAGGGAGAAAGGGTACTTATGGTACAGGATCAGTATGAAGCCGCTAGCTTATGAGTGAGGTCGAGGCGACAGAACTGATTCGGACACACAGTAGATCTGTGAAGAAGGCTGGAAGTGCTATAATATCCACTATCCAAATCCATTCAAAATGAGATTTTAGTACGCAACCACTGCTATGGACGACTTGGTTTCAGCAAATTTAGTTTTTACGTCTCGGAGGAGAATTATGACGTTCATGGGTCGGGTAACATGCACACTTGGCCCCTAGTCTCGTCGTCTCTGGCACCCCATGGAGAACTGATCAATCGTTACGGGAGACGGCGCTTTTAAGACGAAGTAACAAAACTTGCTTATTCTCTGTTTTGTAAGATTATAACTGGCAGAAGATCTCCACCAAAAAGATGAAAGCCTTGAGACTCTTGTTAAGCCCTAAATCAAGTCAAATGTATGATCAAAACAGTTCATTGATCCTACGCCAAATCCAGCAACTACATAACCGAACATACCTCAAAAGACAAGTACATCGGTAGGCGTAGACGGTCTACCTGATCATAAGAGCGACTGTGAGGTTAGTCCGTGTGTAAATTACTCGTGTTGCCTTATTAAAAAGTAAATACATCGGATTCATTGACCGTTGAATTAGTTTCGAATTCACTGGGTACACTGCGCCTTTTAGGTCAACAAATTTGCGCACTTTTTACTTTTTCACTAACTGCACTTGCCTCCAATCCTTGAGCAGGGGGCTGGCTAATCTTCTCTGTATCGTTTCATTTTTGGTATATGTACCGCCGAAGCGAGGTGTGCAAGCATCTGCTATGTCAGGATCAGCAAATCATGGCTCTCGCATCCTGGGTGTGTACTGGTAGTTCTCCGCCACTTGGTTCCCTGCTGGTAGATGCGTTTGCGCTTCCGCTGGGTGTACAGGTCGTGTGCGCATGGTTGCCCATTCATCCTCTTCCTATGTCCCCTTGTTTTATTGTTTTTGGTCAAAATCCTGGTCAAATATTTGTTATGGACCAGGGGGGGGGGGTTGGTGGTACGCCTAAGTGCGGGTCCGGCTGCGCCAGCCACCTGCTCCATCTCCCGCCTCTTGTCTCCTTGACTCAGTCTTGTCAACGGGTTCAGGTGGGGACTAGAGACTGCGGTAGATTCTGCGCACTATAAACTAATTCACGCGCAAATCATCCTGCCTGCCCCGCCTTGCTGTGGAGCAAACAGTTGACCATCGTCTGGCACGACGGTCGAACGGTCAACTGCATTTGGTGTTCCTACTAATTCGGAAAATCAAATTTGCCGCTGGCTTGGATGTGAAAATCGTTTGCCTAGTCAAACTGTTATCTTCCACTTTACCATCTCATTTCCGGTGGACGAGGAAGGAGGCCACGGAGATCTCAGAAAGTCCTCCAATATTACCAGGGGTATAGTTGACTTGGACTGACATTAAACTGTTCCAGCCTAGCGACTTCGGATCAGGCCGGCAGTTTAAAACTACAAAAACTAGCTTCCAAAGACAGGCGTGCCAGCATGGTACTTCCTGAGCGTCCGTCTCATTCAATCAAGCGTATCTCAGATCATGGCCGCCCCGGACTGAAGTTGGGCAGGCATTAAAATAAAGCTCGAAATCCTGACACTTTGGCATAGGTCTACGGTCTCATACTCCGTTCTTTCAGTTCAGTGCGTGAACGATCTGATGAAATGTTACCGAAATTCTGAAATGCGTTTTCGATTAGGAAGGATTACTTATGTGGGGTTGTAATGTTGCTTATCATGCGCCAAAATGCTATGGTATTTCGGACGCGCCAGGATGTCTGCTTTTGAATGCTCTTCTTTTCGACCTCACACAGAAGCCACACTTGGTAAAAAAAATGAATACTTTAGGAGCATGTACTTTTCACATCGATTTTCGATAATCCTATAAATTCAAATATTTTTATGGAAAACACGCACATAATATGCTTTCTTTTCTCTGTTTGGTAGAAAATAACATTGTCTTTACATTTTATACCCGAAGAAAACACATATTTAGGTTCTGAAAAAATTTCTAGTTATGAGATTTTGAAGACTATACCATGTCAATACGTACAGCGTCGCACATCTCCGTTTACCAGTGCTCCTCGTGAGACGTACAACATAATCCACATCCATTACCAAATTTTATGAAATCAACATAGTATCTAATTAAAGGCGTGAAGCCATATATGATTTTTCTTGTACGGAAAGCATACAACATGTAGACTGGAATCGCCAAATGGTAATGCAACGGCTGACCTGGCCTGAAATTCTTGGGGAATCGGGAAACTTTTCCAGAACCTAAAAATGTGCTTTCTTCAGGTATAAAATGTAAAGACAACGTTGTTTTCTACCAAACAGACAAAAGAAAGCATATTCTGTGCGTGTTTTCCATATAAATATTTGAATTTATAAGATTATCGAAAATCGATGAGAAAAATACATGCTCCTTAAGTAGTCATTTTTTACCAAGTATGGCTTCTGTATGCGGTCGAAAAGAAATGCATTCAAAAGCAGACATCATGGCAAGTCCGAAATACCACGGATTTTTGGCGCATGATAAGCAACATTACAACCCCACATAAGTAATCCTTCCTAATCGAAAACGCATTTCAGAATTTTGGTCAACATTTCATCAGATCGATCATGCACTGTAAATTATTAGATACATCACTCTGCCTGGGAAATAATAAATCCCCTCGCACCTTGCGGCATTTGTTTCAAGTCGGACGTCAGTTAACTGAATGCGGTAAAATTACCTGGTCCTAATGCGGCTCCACAACATTGTACTTTTAATGAATTTTCGAGATGATGATGCTAAACATGTGACAATTATGACCACAGATTACTTGTAGGAATTCATGCATCTCGGGATGAAACATGGAACAGTCTTTTTGTTTTGTCTAGGAAGAATATCATTGCAGACAAAGACAAGAGAGACTGGAATGGCTATTTCTGGTTTATTGGCCGTCATCAGCCATTCATACCCAACTCCGGGGTGAGGAACACATGGGGCTCGATTCCGCGACCTGTTGGTGTGAAGTGCAACACCCCTAACGACTGAACCATGGGCTCGTTGTCCTATTAGTTGTCGCTGTGCGGCTGCTGGCTGGGCTCGGAAGACAACCCCAAGGCACAACAGCGACGCCGTTCTACCACTGTTTGCCCTATTTAGGCAAGCGAATTTGCATCGCCTCTCAGAAGATTTAAGGCCTTGAACTAATGTTGATTCTCTAACGAGGTTAGTAGATTTATGGCAACTGGTTTAAACTTCCATTTTTATTTTGTAATATTTTCAAGTACAGACAATAATAGCATTGTGCTTGGTGCAGAAGTATCTTTATTGCAAAATATAAATTGGTGTAGATCACAAGTGCCCTTATCTGGATCAATAATACAGACGGATAATGGTGTAAATCACCTGATGCGTGTATTTGGGCGGAATATCTTGAACGTTGAGGGCTTCGTCGAGTGATTGCTTAATAGTTAAAGTCAGACTAACCATACTTTCACGCGTCTTCTACGCTTATCACGAATCATACTGTTTTGAACTGGAGTATAGTTCACTGCCAGCAGTAACAAAGCAGATGCGGTCGCACTAGACCCCTTTGTCTTTGGCAGTACACCTTACAGTTAGTGATTACTTGTCTCTGGGTACCCGCATGTGGCAGCCGTAGCTTTAAGCTACTCCCGCATACATGTCAATACTTCTGCGACTTAATTAAATGAAATGTAAGTCCCAACTGGGCAAGCAAATTATTTCAAGTTTGTCATAGGACTGAAATGCATCCATGTACCGGGACAGAAAGTTTGCGTGCGATGTGATTGGTTCATCGAACGGACATGTGGTTTCAAACCCAATATGACTTTGATACGCGCCCGGTTTTTGTTAGGGCATACTTACTAACCCCGGTTGAAATCGTGGCTTCCTTCAGCCTGAGAAGGATGTATTGCTGACGGCTACTGAAGGAATGCTGTTAACAGCCAGTCGAACCGCCGGTATATTTGCCCCAACCACCTCTACCTCTGACGCATTCAAAGTGTCTATGCATGTATCCAAGACGCTGCAATACTTTAATATAGTTGAAAGCAACCCACAAATTCTTAGCTTAAATTGGATAGGATTTGGTGCGATAACCGACCAAATCTAAGCTCCACATGCGGATCTTGCAGAGATTCTGTCGGGCTCTTCCTGTCCCTTAGTTTTCTTCAACAAAGCTTTCTGTTTACTGATGGTTTTTCGTTATACGGTTGATTGCAGGACCTCCGGGCCGGAGGTCCGCGTATTCCGCATAGGAGATCCGTCTGATAGGCAACCGCGCCTCTTATTTGAAGTTACCGCTAAGCCGAACTCGAAATTCCCATTGTTAACAGTGCAGACGGGTATGCTCGAGCCATGAATACAGGAGTCACACGAAGCATTGACAAAGGGTGGCCTGTGTCTAGCGCACAGGCGGTATTGACCGCGCTGGAGCAAGACGGATGTCAGTCTGGGTCACAGTACGCGTTAACCAGGCAACGCAGAGTCTGCGCATCCCATAACAAATGCTTCACGTGGGGATGCGGTGACACTTTTATGCGCAGGCTCACGAGGCGCCAATCTCTACGCCTACCAGATGTCTAACGGGATCGGACAGTGGGCTGGCACGGCAGATTGGACGGAGATTTAGGCAAACTCCGGGAAGCCATCCCCACGACGCTTCATCGCATTCCTTACTTTATGAAATCTGCCGTACTTGAATCTATTAGGACACGCTAAAAGTCGTGGCCCGTGAACTGACTGAGTGATTCGGTCCATTTCAACCACAGTCAGGTAGCAGTGGCTTCTTCTAAAGGCAACCTTCGTGGCACTCTCTTGAACGTGAGATCGAAGAGCCCGCAGGGCACAACGGGACGAGTGAGAACGATCGGTGAGCACCCCTCTACCATGACATATTCCCAATCGAAACCGACAGGACAACGAGCCCGTGGCTCAGGGGTTGGAGGCGCTGGACTTCTAACTGATTGGTCGCGAGTTCGAGCTCCGGGTGTTCCACACTTCGGGGTTAAGTATGACTGGCTGACGACGGCTAATAAGCCAGAAATGGTCATTCCAGTCTCCTTTGTTCTTGTCGGTAATAACAACGGAGCAGCTGTCTGTGGAACCCCAGTTCACTACGCGGGGATCAGGTGGTGTGTGGCACTCATAGACGAGCCGTTTAACTCAGTCAGTTACTGCGTCCAAGCCACACCTTCCAGCTGTCCCGACCTTGCCTTACCATCGGGCCCGGGTGAGTGAGGGAGGAGAAAGTGCGGTACATGCTGTGCAAGTCCACCATTACTATAAACTAATTCACGCGCATGTCACGGTCCTGCGTTCAGTCTTCTGTCGGAGGCATGACGGCCATCGTCGATAGCGATTGGCGGCCTGTCGTTGGCAAAGTAAGCACCAGGGCGAGCACAACAAACGTGCTCTCAAAACAGAGCCGTGCACAGGCCTCTTCAGTCACCCACAATGGGTAGCCAAATCCGTGCTTTGGAACGCGAGCTTATAAGTAAACAAACTGTTCACGAGGCCGGCAGGTTACATGCCTATCTTTATTCTCCGCTTTACTTGTGTTCTTCAAAATGTATCGGCCTACGGCTAAAGGGCTTCTCATCAAAGTGTCGGGAATAATGACATTAACTTGGAGCTATCGCTACGAAGCTGCCTTTCAGTACAAAAGTATGTCATATAAATCTCAATAGGAGTCCCAAACACCCTTAAAACGGGCTTACCTTGCCAGTTAAGTTGTAATTCGGGACCCACAGCGATCCTGTCCTTATCGCTGTTCCAGAGGTTCGTGAATAGTTGATCCAACCGGGTTTCCCTGTTATGAATAACAAAAAGTACCTCATGCACGACAGTGAACATTTGCAGAGTCTATATTCTCCCACAACTTTCCACTTTTCGACACTTTTAAATGATATGGAATTCGCGAACTCAACAAAACAGATTTGCATGGCATGGCAAAATTATAGATCGTTGAATAACACCCAGAAAACTTTACTAAACACATAAACCCATCCTCTCATGAAAGTGCTCAGCTGTTTTCACCCCAGAATGAGATGAAAATCCTCGACGTCTGCTTTTCTCCAGCTGAACGTTGGTGCCTTGTGTTACTATTGTGTCAAGACGAAGGAAGGCATTAGTAATTTCTTCCGAAGCTATGCTCCCTGAAGATTCTTATTGGCTGTTATTTTTAAAAAGTCATCAGACTAACAATGAAAAACAAAATTTCGCGTCTGTGAACCGTCGTGGGGTTGACCAGTAACTTCGCAAAAGCAGAGAGGTCCGGCTTTCTTGGGGCATGGTACTTACATTGAGGTTGGGGTTATGGTTAAAATTAAGGTTTGGACACGAAAATAAATGCCACCTGGAAGTTATATACATACATATAGCAGAGCATGCGCCATGCTGTCACCTTACTCCGTCATATTGTACAATAAAAATTTCGGGGCAGTTTCTGTCGGTCGTCGACTTTGGGAATATACGATAAATAACAGCAAAGGGCTGTCGTGTGAGTCGCTAGCGAGTATTTTCAACATTAGTCAGGTCATTCTCCGGACCAAAAGGGGTCTACAAGCAGGCAAAGGACGATTTTTTCTTCATACATTAGAAAGCACCAGTATATGCCCATGGGAAAACCTGTCAATGTTTCCTGAGAGGGCGAATAACAAAATGAATGAAGGAGTCCGGTTTTCGTAAGAAAAATGCTAGGACAAGGTTATGTTCAAATAGGAAAGTGATTAGGGAAATTTCTTTATCAAAAGAAGAGGGGGCGTTCACCGGGAGGGGTTTGTCTGATGTCCGAAGAGTGTCCGACCTAGTGAGTATATTGATTACAGGCTTTCATTTTGGAAGAGCATTTGCTTTTGGAATAAGGTTTTAGTTTTTACAAGCCTCTGAAGTCGGCGGGGTAAACATGCATGAAAACAAACGGCAAGATCTCATTTCGTAGTCCTACATCATAGGTGTCAGGGTTAGGGGTTGGGGTTACGTGTTGGGGGTCAAGGCGAGGAGTAAGGGGCTAAGGTTTATGGCTAGGGGTCAGTCGTTAGGGGTTGAGGTTAGGAGTTAGTGGTTAGGGGTAAGGGTTAGACTGGGGCTTTTCAACTGCAGGTAGGGCTACGAAATAAGATCCGACCGAACAAACTTTACCGGATGCAACTTTCCGAAATAGTCGACACCTGACAGCCTGAAATACCATCACCTATAAATTACCAGTATTCAATAAAAAAATATTATTAGCTAATAACGAATAATTTTTAGATCAAACTATTCCATATTGCGAGGAATGGTGGTTTCTTTGATACAGCCAGAACTTCGAGAATGTACGGCGGGTGTTCTGTGAGTTACGGACGCTTTGAGCGAACTTTGTTACCTTTGATTAGATGGGTTACAACTGGCATATAGTGTAATATACTAACATACCCGTAAGCTGTCGGTGTGACGTTGAGGAGGACAGCTGTCAGCACCACAATCCACATGTTGTGTAGGTAAATAGCGTTGGCACCGAGTGTGTGAATAAATGCGTTCTTCGTAACCAATAGGAAGACAGCTGCCTTTCGAATGGTTTCACGCGCGTAAATTCTTAGCAGTGGTTGTTTGAATGTACCCCAATGCAGGCGTGTGCGTCAGTTTGAACAAATCGGCGCCAATGAACACATCTACTGACGCCTGCCACCGTTTATTCGTCTGACTGGCATCTGTGCTTTGGCTGTAGTTTTTTTTTCTTGAAGAGGAACTGAGCACCTATAAACTGTGTCAACAGAATCAGTCACGTGTCCAGCGGGACAGACTTATACGCCTGGGAAGTCCTACCAAAACAAAATTGGGCGGAAGCCCAACAGGCGGCCACAGTGAGAAATCCTCTCTAGGTGGGTCGGGTACAACGGGATGGCGGTTTTGAGGGGAAGACCGGGCGGGGCAAACGGCAAAGGGCACTGAATGTGCAGTTGGAAGCCAAAAAATGTTGGAAATCGCAGAAAAATAAATATTTGTTTTAATGAAGTCAAAAATAGGGGGAGGATGGCGCGCAAATAGGGAAAAGCGTAGGCAATGACCAATCGAAGGAGGGCTGACTGGGGACGTGATGTGATTGGCGGCCGGGGCGAGTAAACCTGAACCGCCAAGCGGCTAACCAATGGGATCGTTGGCGCCGCATTTGAAGGTGGTGTGCATTAGGTGGACAGACAACGGACGATGAGCAAGGGAGACGCGAGGGGACAGCGGTGTACTGCGGTTGGGTAAGAGTATTTGAATAAACCGCCTATGACAATTGCGTCACTTCCCAGCCTCTTACTGACCCCCTCCTCAACCCCTCCCCATTTGTTAAGTCGGTGATCTCCACCGCATGCACCGTTTAATACGCATAACGCAAACAATGTTTAGGATACCTGGACGTACTCCAACACCACCGCACCAACATACAGCAAGTCGGCAAACTCCCGAACTTGGCGGTCGCTGTTTTACGCGATTTGTAAGTATGCATGGTGAGAGCAGTTTATAGGCCTACGTAACCCTTTTAAGTTTAAAGTTATCCGCCGTAGCCCAAATTGGTGTACCAGGCGTCGAAGTACAGGTAGACGAGACGCTCATAAGTCGCCGCAAACATAACAGGGAACGACCGCGGCGGCAGTTTTGGGTCGTAAGTATGTACAATTCACGCAGGCGGAAAGCCCTATTTGAGCAGATTAACAACCGCAGCTGGGAGGCCTTGAGGCCCGTCATAAGGTAGTGTGGAAGGGTTACACCCGCCTACCGTCCGACGGTTATACGCACTGCACTGTCAACCACCGTAGGGGCTTCGTGAATCCCACAACGGGACGGCATACGAACGCCATAGAGGCCTACTGGAGCAGATTAAAGGGGAACCCTAATAGCAAGCGAGCTCGCCGTGAGCCGGTGTACTTGGGGTTGGAGGTGGGGGGGGGGAGGGGTATTGGGTCTATAGCCTGATCGCGGTTTGGATTGGGTCCCGGGGTCGGCTGCGCCGGCGTCGCGAAGGACGCAAGCGGCCGCGCGTAGTTGCACTTGATTATCGATTAGCTTCGGTGCCCGATAGTCCTCTGGCTCCTACCGGTGCCACTTTTTGCTCTCTCACGCTGCAGTGCACACGCCGTGTCTCGCTCTACGCTGACATTGCCTACCCTAACGGTCTTTGTCTTTGTGTTCCCTTGTGTCTCATTTTACTCACAGTTATGTTTACTCCTGTTAGTAGGCGTAAAATACGGCGTCAAGCCTACCTACTGGGAATGCAGCCGTTACCTACTGGCGATGGGAAAACTGGCGATTGAGGAGAGCCAACCATCGACGATAAGAGAAGCTAACCAACGAACGCGCAGACGGAAGACTGGAAGGTATGACTCTGTACTTCGTCCACTTACTCTCCATGCCTACTTACAGTGCCTGTGGCCGTTACCGGCCGGTCAAAGAGGGAGCTGTCGATTGAGGAGAGCCAACCATCGACTATTGGAGAAGCTAACCAATGAACGCGCAGACGGAAAACTGGAAAGTAGGAGTCTGTGTACTTCGTCCACTTACTCTCCATGCCTACCTGCAGTGCCTGTGGCCGTTACCGGCCGGTCAAAGAGGGAGCTGTCGAATGAGGAGAGCCAACCATCGACTATTGGAGAAGCTAACCAACGAACGCGCAGACGGAAGACTGGAAAGTATGAGTCTGTGTACTTCGTCCACTTACTCTCCATGCCTACCAACAGTGCCTGTGGCTGCTACCGGCCGGTCAAAGAGGGAGCTGTCGAATGAGGAGAGCCAACCATCGACGATTGGAGAAATTAACCAAAGAAGGCACAGACGATAGACTGGAAGGTAAGACTCTGTACTTCGTCCACTTACTCTCCATGCCTACGTACAGTGCCTGTGGCCGTTACCGGCCGGTCAAAGAGGGAGCTGTCGAATGAGGAGAGCCAACCATCGGCGATTGGAGAAGCTAACCAACGAACGCGCAGACGGAAGACTGGAAGGTAAGACTCTGTACTTCGTCCACTTACTCTCCATGCCTACGTACAGTGCCTGTGGCCGTTACCGGCTAGTCAAAGAGGGAGCTGTCGAATGAGGAGAGCCAACCATCGACTATTGGAGAAGCTAACCAACGAACGCGCAGACGGAAGACTGGAAAGTATGAGTCTGTGTACTTCGTCCACTTACTTTCCATGCCTACCTGCAGTGCCTGTGGCCGTTACCGGCCGGTCAAAGAGGGAGCTGTCGAATGAGGAGAGCCAACCATCGACGATTGGAGAAGCTAACCAACGAACGCGCAGACGGAAGACTGGAAAGTATGAGTCTGTGTACTTCGTCCACTTACTCTCCATGCCTACCTACAGTGCCTGTGGCTGCTACCGGCCGGTCAAAGAGGGAGCTGTCGAATGAGGAGAGCCAACCATCGACGATAGGAGAAGCTAACCAACGAACGCGCAGACGGAAGACTGGAAAGTATGAGTCTGTGTACTTCGTCCACTTACTCTCCATGCCTACCTGCAGTGCCTGTGGCCGTTACCGGCCGGTCAAAGAGGGAGCTGTCGATTGAGGAGAGCCAACCATGGACGGTTGGAGAAGCTAACCAACGAGCGCGCAGATGGAAGACTGGAAAGTATGAGTCTGTGTACTTCGTCCACTTACTCTCCATGCCTGCCTACAGTGCCTGTGGCCGTTACGGGCCGGTCAAAGAGGGAGCTGTCGAATGAGGAGAGGCGACCGTCCGCGGTTGGAGAAGCTAACCTACGAACGCGCAGACGGGAGACTGGAAGGTAAGACTCTGTACTTCGTCCACTTACTCTCCATGCCTACCTACAGTGCCTGTGGCCGTTACCGGTCGGTCAAAGAGCGAGCTGTCGATTGAGGAGAGCCGACCGTCCGCGGTTGGAGAAGCTAACCAACGAAGGCGCAGACGCAAGACTGGACGGTATGACTGTGTACTTCGTCCACTTACTCTCCATGCCTACCTACAGTGCCTGTGGCCGTTACCGGCCGGTCAAAGAGGGAGCTGTCGATTGAGGAGAGCCAACCATCGACGGTTGGAGAAGCTAACCAACGAACGCGCAGACGGAAGACTGGAAAGTATGAGTCTGTGTACTTCGTCCACTTACTCTCCATGCCTACCAACAGTGCCTGTGGCCGTTACCGGCCGGTCAAAGAGGGAGCTGTCGATTGAGGAGGACCAACCATGGACATATGGAGAAACTAATCAACGAAGGCGCAGACGGAAGACTGGAAGGTAAGACTGTGTACTTCGTCCACTTACTCTACATGCCTACCAACAGTGCCTGTGGCCGTTACCGGCCGGCGAAAGAGGGAGCTGTCGATTGAGGAGAGTCAACCATCGACGATTGGAGAAGCTAACCACCGAACGCGCAGATGGAAGACTGGAGAGTATGAGTCTGTGTACTTCGTCCACTTACTCTCCATGCCTACCTACAGTGCCTGTGGCCGTTACCGGTCGGTCAAAGAGGGAGCTGTCGAATGAGGAGAGCCAACCATCGACGATTGGAGAAATTAACCAAAGATGGCACAGACGATAGACTGGAAGGTAAGACTCTGTACTTCGTCCACTTACTCTCCATGCCTACCTACAGTGCCTGTGGCCGTTACCGGCCGGTCAAAGAGGGAGCTGTCGGATGAGGAGAGGCGACCGTCCGCGGTTGGAGAAGCTAACCAACGAACGCGCAGACGGGAGACTGGAAGGTAAGACTCTGTACTTCGTCCACTTACTCTCCATGCCTACCTACAGTGCCTGTGGCCGTTACCGGTCGGTCAAAGAGGGAGCTGTCGATTGAGGAGAGCCGACCGTCCGCGGTTGGAGAAGCTAACCAACGAAGGCGCAGACGCAAGACTGGAAGGTAAGAGTGTGTACTTCGTCCACTTACTCTCCATGCCTACGTACAGTGCCTGTGGCCGTTACCGGCCGGTCAAAGAGGGAGCTGTCGAATGAGGAGAGCCAACCATCGACGATTGGAGAAGCTAACCAACGAACGCGCAGATGGAAGACTGGAGAGTATGAGTCTGTGTACTTCGTCCACTTACTTTCCATGCCTACCTGCAGTGCCTGTGGCCGTTACCGGCCGGTCAAAGAGGGAGCTGTCGATTGAGGAGAGCCAACCATGGACGGTTGGAGAAGCTAACCAACGAACGCGCAGATGGAAGACTGGAAAGTATGAGTCTGTGTACTTCGTCCACTTACTCTCCATGCCTACCTACAGTGCCTGTGGCCGTTACCGGTCGGTCAAAGAGGGAGCTGTCGAATGAGGAGAGCCAACCATCGACGATTGGAGAAATTAACCAAAGAAGGCACAGACGATAGACTGGAAGGTAAGACTCTGTACTTCGTCCACTTACTCTCCATGCCTACCTACAGTGCTTTGGGCGTTACCGGCCGGTCAAAGAGGGAGCTGTCGAATGAGGAGAGCCAATCGTCGACGCGTACCCTTTTTACTGTACACCTAACTGTTGAATGTTACTGTTGTGGCAAACCAGCTGCCCAAGGCTGTCGGGGACGATTTCCCCCACCTGGCAGTATGTCCTGTGTATTGTTCCTTTTCATAATTCGGAGTAAATATTTTATTTGTCTAAAGCGTTGTTATTGATTACGGTACTGCTAAGCCTCCGGAATGAGGTAAGGTGTGCTAAGCAGTTGAATAACTGTCATCCTAAGGGCTGCGTTAGCTGATAGGTGTCTATGGATCACTAATGGGGGAATTGAACGGACGTTGTCTGTTGGATGGGTGGCTGTCTCTAGCAGTGGTAACGTAGCCATCATCGCACGGTAAGGATTGCGACTAATCGACCAACCTTGGAGGCTTGATACGTGAACATATATACGTACGTAGAATAATGCAATGACGTCCACTAAGCCTCGTCGATAAACCCTTGTAGGTCAGGAAGGGAGTGATTACGGAAGGCCTTTAGAGCGGGAACTGGGAGGTACGTAGAGACTGTCTGAGGCCGCTGCCGGCCACGGTAGACGGTAAGTAGGAATCGCTGCAGCTGGTAACGGGCGACATGAACCACCCGCGGGGAAGGGCATATCAGGTCAACTAACAAAGCCGGTTGGGAGGGACAGAAGACTGTGAAGCAGGCGGAAATGGAAACAGCCGATGGAGGAATTGTCGAATTCGGTAAGCTTGCGGAAAGGGGAGCGGGACTGCGGGGATTGATATGGGGACGGCGTAGATTACAGGCCTTCGGAATGGGGGAAGGGGAAAGGCGTGGGCTAGGCGGTAAGGGAGCGGTAGGGGTATATGTAAATACCGCAGTGGTCTAGGAGCCGGATGCCTGTGGTAGCAGCTACCCCAAAGTGACAGACGTATGTTTGGACGACGTAGGCTCTAAGCCTTTTAGTTGGG
>CACRXP010000069.1:1659165-1683772 GCA_902702965.1 Spirometra erinaceieuropaei
AGGAGGAGGAGGAATTCACGTATATTGTGTATCAACAAACAACGAGCCCTGCGCTCGCAAGTATACAGTGGCCTCTTTTTGCAGACACCTTGATGGCGCTTGCAGTGTGTGCATCCCGAGGAGTACGCGTCCCCAGAGAGCAAAGATGTGTCTTAAACAATATTAGGAACGGGTGCATTTGGGACTTAATTGCCACCGAAAGTCAACCAACTACCAGGCTCATGATAGCAAATCGCGAGATCTTAAATTGAGTCCACTTAACTTAACAGCCTGTTCTCTGTTGGCTACGAGCGGATATGCTTTAAATCAAGCGCGAATAATCTTCACAAATGCAACTACATACTAGGGCTGGGGTATGGTTGTCTGATGGGGACTAACAAGTCAGAAACGGTCACTGCAATTCCCCTTTTCTCTACCTCGAATACTTTCCGACTACGTGATTTTTAGCCATCCTCTGGACTGTAGATCTAACACCATATGCAGTGCCGTTATACCCATCTGGCAGTGGTGATTGGAGTGGCATGACAGTTCGACCATCGATTCCGACGACGTCCACCGTGTGCTCCACAGCAGGGTGACGGCAGCTACAATGACTTTCGCGTGATTTCTTTTATGGTCATACTAGACTTGCACAGCATCTACCGCTCCCCCCCTCCCCCACCACCTGGGTCCGGTGTCAAAACCCACTCAGGGATACCAAAAGTAAAGGGAGAACACAGGTGGCTGGCGCGGCCGGAGCCGCCCCTAGACGTGTCGCCACGCCTAGCTCGAGTCCCACGGAGTGAGAGCGTGATAAAGACCACTCTGGGAGGGAGCCATTGCGGTCTGACTCTCAGACCACCGGTCGCCCGCCCCATACAAACACACACTGGGACGACTGCGAGGCCCCAGCTATCGTGTCAGTTGGCAACCTCCCAAGGCACGGCTTTTGGCGCACTGTGATAGCTTCAAGCGTGTCAGATTTTTTATAGTGAGAACAATGGCCCAGGTCATCGGCCTCACTTCCTATCCCCATTCCCAGGCCCCAGCCACTGCATGGCGTTGCATAGCGACCGTCTAAACGCACATACTCACGGGCTTGAAATAATTCTGACATCAGAGGAGGTCAGAAGACGAATATGCGATCACTGGAACACGAAATTTATTGGCCTGACGTTTCGGATTCTCACTCGAATCCATCAGCAGAGACAGTCGCAGATAAAGGTGATGGTGCACAAGGAGCGTAGTATTTATAGCACGTGGCTGCCGTGGGACCACAGGCGCACTGTAATTAACAGCTCTCGCAATCACCTCTGGGGTCATCATAGACGCGGTGATGGCTCGTCGGTCCGAGTTCGAGTCGTTAATGGCCGTGGTTTCGTCATCCGTGCTGGATGCTGGTGTGACGATTGCTCGGCAAATTGGCTCACTGTCACTGTGATAATTGCTCGCACGCGCCCTCCCCACGTGACTGATTCCCCTGTCCAGGGAAAATCTCGGCACGGAATATGGTATCGGAAGGTCATTGCGCTTGTTAATGGATTGCGGGCCTGATAACCATGACTCGAGCAACTCGCGGCTCACGCGGTTGTCACTCCTCGCGAGGATTTCGGCCTCTTGAAATTTGAAAATATGGCCGGGTCCCGTCGAATGTGCCGCCACCTGAGATCTAACGTCTCCCCGCCTCGCTGCTGCTGCATGCTCGGCAATACGCGTATGTAGTAAACTCCCAGCTTCTGCGACATAATTGCTTTGTCCGCAACTGCACCAGATCCGGTTCATGGATCGATTCGACTGGATGGATTCGAGTGGGAATCCGAAACGTCAGGCCAATAAATTTTTTGTTCCAGTGATCGCATCTTCGTCTTCTGAACTGCTATCTGGAACTCGCCTGTTCGCTTCTATCAGTAACCAGAGGAGGTGTAGGATACGGGCTTAATTTCCACTGCATCAGCTGCCTCGCGGATGGGGGCGGACACAGAGCTCAAAACGCCTAAAATGTTGACTGTCGCGCAGAGCTGTGGGATTAAGTCTCCAACGAAGCTTCACCACACGTCCACTCATCGCTTAATTTTCCCAGTTGGATTCTCTGGATTCGATTTCAACACCTGGACAGTGCTGATCTTACTGTTCTCATTACTCGCTCCCATCACGCACGCTAGTCCCCTGCTTTGAGACGAAAGGCGACTCCGTTAGGGACTTCGTGGCAGTTTGACTACTATCTACTGCGTCCTGTGTGACGCTCAGAGACGAGCTGATTATCTTTATCAACCCGATCCCGCCCGTCTTCTCTTTGACTCTTTCCTGACAACGGGCTGAGGTGGGTGAGGGAGGTTAGAAGGCGGTAGATGCGACGCAAGTGTACTATCAATGTAAGTTAATTCACGAGTAAATTACCGCCTCTGCGTCTACCCTACTGTAGGACGCGCGGTCCATGGCGTCAGTAACGACGTCAAACTGTCGTATGACGGCCGACGACTGACCTTCGTTTTTAATTTTGTTTATAGTCAAGTTGTACCCGATCGTGTGCCTCCTTCAACAGCCTGAATAGATTGGCTGTTTGCCATAATCGGCACGGAAGGAATTTGTGCATATTCACACCGTTTTCTTGTTTGCCTGGTTGCAACGCATTTCCTCTCCCCCCCCCCTTCTCTCTCTCTCCCTCTCTCTCTCTCTCTGTCTCCATCTATCTCTCTCTCATAGCAGGACGGCCTACACTGGCGTTTGTGTGATAACAGATGCCTACTGTCGCAATTAAGGGTCTCTGTGTGGCATTTAGCATTCTGTGAACTCCCCCCCCTAGGGTCTCGTTACCTTTACGATGAACAGGGACGTCCAGGACTGGAAGCCGTTTGTTTGTTCCCTCCTCTATCCAGGAGAAAGTAACCTAGGATCTCATTAATTTGTGAGGGCATGCTCGACATTATGGGGACAAAACAGGCGTCAAGATTGACATGTTAGCGTTTCCACTTGTTTGCAGCACAGTCTCAGCGATCAGCGCAAAGAACGACAGTTCCATCGAACGACGACTGATTTGTGCATATCAATAGTAGTGAAAATGCGAGTCCCAGGTGGCACATCAGAAGAAGTGGAGGTGTTCACCGGGAGGGCTTTTTTAGCGGTCGGACGTTTCGAGTAGTTGCTTAGTCTACCCATCTTCAAGGACTTGGAGGTCATGTGCGTAGCTCTCCTCGTATGGCGCACTTTGATGCGTGGCCTGCCAATGCCGCCTGTGTGGTTGCATCTGACCCGCATTTCACCGTGACCTGAATCACCTCCGCCCTCGTCGACCGCGGAGATAGTTGACGGGCGTGACTGTCCCGCACCGTGGCTATTCCTCGTTAAGAAGGTTCGTAAAGTCAGATAGGGAGAGGTTAATTAATGTGGCGATCGACAGAGCAGTCGGTGGACATCCAGACTTCTTGCATCTGCCTTGCCGTATGATCATCGTCCCGGCCCACAATCTCAACGTCCTCAAAGTTGAAGATGTGTGCCATTTGCGCGACATGGGTTGCTACCCCCGACTTTGGGTCCAACCTTCGAACGGCCACCTTATGCTCGTGCATTCGCGTTTGCAGCCGTCGGTCGGTTTCCCCAACGTAGTTGCACTTTCCACAGGCCCGGCTCAACAATCCACCGGCAAGTGATGCGGCCAAAAGACCCGATCCCTAAGCAGGAGATGTCGGCCGTTGTCTACCGACTTCAATGCAGCTGAGGGAAGTGCAATTACGTTGGGGGAACCGGCCAACGGCTGCAAACGCGAATGCACGAGCATAAGTTGGCCGTGCGAAGTTTGGACCCAAAGTCGGGAGTAGCAACCCATACCGCACAAATGGGAGACATCCTCAACTTTGACGCCGCCCGCTCTGTCAACCGCCATGTCAATTTCCCTCTCCCCCCCCATCTGACTTTACGGACCTTCTTAACGGGGGACAGTCACGGCGCGGGTCAATCGGGGCCGTCAACTATCTCCGCGGTCGACGAGGGCGGGGGCCATTCAAGTCACGGTGACACGCAGGTCGGCATTGGAGGGACACGCATCAAACAGAGTTCCTCATATAAGGAGAACTGTGCGCATGACATCCCAGTCTCTGAAGATGGGTAGACGAAGCAACTACTCGAAACGTCAAACCGCTAACAAACCCCTCCCGGTGAATGCCTTCTCTTCTTTTGATCTGTGCATACTCAGCCGCAATGGATGTTACGTATATTTCAGGAAGAATGAGGTGTGCACTCTTCAGCGCCTTGTGTATTTCGTCTTTTTCGTTCCTCGCTTGTGCGTTTGCGGTTGCGACTGCAACGTCGGAGCTGCGTAACAACAAATGACAGCACAGCCTATCGATTTAAAGCCCCCCCCCCAAGTTATCGTTGGGAACTGCGCAGTTGAAGTAACAGTTTTATTGGAGCCTGAGCTCAGAAAACTCGAGCGTCGCAAGAGCCACTTAGCCAGATTGAGCTTAGGTGTGCAACATAGTGAAGAAATAAGTCAGACGGGTGTACCGGCTTTGTGCGGATTGGGGGTGATTTGGGATATCAACTGTTTCGTCGCTTCTCCGTCTTCCATTGTTTAAGCTTGTCGATCTGCCCAGTACGTCATTTACCTCCAGAAGCTGGGCTTTTTCAGCACAACCGTTGACGGCCTTTTTAGTACCAGCCGTAACCCCCCCCCTCCCAGAGGTCTGTTGTTCTTCACTGGCAAGGACCACGCATGGTGGGCAGTGACACACTACTAAATGTCTCATCAGATTCCCCGAAGGTGATCAGAAATTTGACTGGGGTGGGCATTGCTTATGTTCGGGCATGCTTCGTCTTGGGCCACTTTAACCCAGTCCTTCACCGCAAATTCTCTGAGGGTGAGACTGCGTCCCTGTAAAGCGGATGACAAGTTTATGAATTTATATTGTAGCGCAAGATCTCGTTGGGCTTGTAGTTCCGTGCTTGTTCAATCACTTAGTATGGGTAAAAACGGATTGGCGGAACAAGCAAAAATACGGGACCCAGGAAGTAGTTGGGAACTTTGTTCGCCCTAGGTTTCGAATTCATGCTCGAACTCATCATCAGAGATGGCATCAGATATGAGTGCCTCATGCACAAGGGATTGCGATGCAACCGCACACCGAGCGAAATTGACGGCTCCCGCTCTCATCGCAGATGCTTGCCCTTGGTTCGATAATTGTCTCATGGTCGGCCTTCGAGTCGCTCCTCGTGACTATTTCATCACCTGTACTGGATGTTTTCGTGATACTGACTGAGTTATTCGGCTCACGGACGCCGGGGGACGGCACTCCCCTATGCGCCCTCCGGGTGGCAAATTATTATGCCATGGTTTAGCCCCAGCAATCAATATGAAGAGGGCAGGTCCTCGGACTTCCTAGTGAACTGGTAGCCAGTGAGCATTGCCTCAGGCAATTCGCGGCGCACGCGATTGGCTCCTCTCGTAAGAAATTTTATTGTGTGACCTGGTACCGTCGAATGGATTGCGTGCTGGAGGCTGGTATAATTTCTTTCTATCACTTCTGAGTTTTCCGCTATTCGTGTCCGTTCCTTTAGCTCCTGAAGTTTCGTCTCAGGGCATACCTCGTGTGTGACGGAGCAATCTACAAGCAGGTGAAAGTACACCAATAGGTAAGCCAATTCTGGGTCTACTTGCCGACGCGGTCCTTGGCGGCTGGAGTTACAAGTCCAAAATTCTGACCTCGGTATGTGGATGGTACCTCCGTCGTCAACGAACAGGATCAGACATTGACATTCAAAGAACGTTTCAAGTCTTTCTTCACCCACCAGCTGGTCTTTCTGGATGAACTCTTGTGTCGTAGGGACTGTGGTGGCCTGGGAACCAAGTTCAGGAAAGCGAAGAATATGACGCATGTACATAACTTCAACAGCAACAATTACTACTACTGCTACTACTACTCAATCAGCCACAAACGCAGTTGCGTGGGTGAACTATATCCGCATGTTCGGCCGTACTACAGAGAACCTGAAGACAAGATTGTCAAATTACAATAAATTTGACGAAAGCTCAGAGAAAACCTCGTTAACTGATGTATAAGCAAAAAAGACGAGGGTCCAAATCGCACTGACCTCAAATTTCTTTTAATCGCTTACCCACTTTAAGAACGTCTCGGAAGCCGTCTGCCCACTTTTTGCAGCACTTAAAACCGGGGTGTACACAGACCGGAGGTAATCAACAGGCGCCCGGGAATAAAACGGAAAAGTCTATTGCTACGGTAAGAAACTTCTGGCGTCGTTTGTCGGATCTTGTGAAGTTGTTGACAAAGCAATTACGTCGATAAAACTGAAAGACTTCTTCGGATGCGACTAGCCGAACATGCAACAGCAGTATGTAGAAATTACGCCACCTCCCATGTCGCAATCCATTCAAATGGATCCGCCCACACATTCATGTTCGATTAGCCCTAAATGCACGAAAGAGGTGGCGATCGCGTGAGACGCGAGCTGCTTGAATCATTGTTCACTGGCCACCAGTTCACTAGGAAGTCCGATGACCTGCCCTCTCCATATTCACGGCCGGGACTATTTCAGGGACATAATATTTGGACCCGCTGAGAACATGCAGGCGAAAACTGTTCCCAGCATTAGTGTCAGTAAGCCAAATAACCGAGTCATTTCCACGCCAACATTCAATGCGGGTAATGAAATCATTACGAGTATCGACTCGAGGACCGATCATGAAGCAGTTATCGCACCAAGGGTAACAATCTGCGATGGAGGGCCAGAGTGAGGCCATTATTTTTGCTCGGTATGCGGTTTAATCGCGACTACGCCATACAAATAATGTAGCTGATTCCATCTCTGATGATGATTTCTAGCATGAATCCGAGACTTCGGGAGAACAAAGTTCCTGTCCCAGCGAACGCGTCTACTCCTTCTCAGTAGACGAGTCGTGCAGTGCTCTACAGGGCGTTTAAAACATTTGGGTATCTCGGGGCTCAGATTAGTGTTCACGTTCCCCGCTGTGTTCTTATGGCAGCCGCTTAGTCATGTCGGCCTCCCGTTGGCTCATAAGAGGAGTTCATTAGCTAGACATTATTGTCGAGGCATCTGTGGAGGAGCACCTTCAAAAACTGGGAAGCGTGGTGTCTCCCTATTTCCGACCACTTCAAAACTACTAGGAAACCGAATGTAAGTCCCTCAGGTCCCTTCAACTCCCACTTTATGCCGGAGAACGCATATATTTGCTTTTATGATCCTGAATTGCTGAACATGTTTATTCAATCTTTGCTTGCGTTGTAATGTTTTGCATTGAATAGGGAATGCTATCCCCGCATTTATGATTTCGATTAACATTTTGCGTCAATGTCGAGGTACAGGACAATTTAAAAGGCGCCGACTTAACGCCCTTATGCCAGTCCCCCTAGTGCCGGAGATAAGGCTGCGAATTTGGCTGGCATATATCGTTCAAAGCACGCTCCACCCCCGACTAGATAAAAGCTATTGGATTTCAAATAAACGCCTGTGGCCAATAGGGTGCTGTTGTTGTTAACCCAATCCGACAGGTCTGCATCTCCCAGCCAATTACCGTCATTGCGACGAAGTCGAAACTCGAGAGAGCTACTCACTTTAAAGGGCCATTGACTTCACTGCCAACGGTTCTGCAACTTAAAGTCACTCTGTTCATCGTTCCCTTCTGTTGTAATTTAGTTGCCAAATTGCGGTTGAGATTATCACAATTAACGAGTTTCTGGTGAAACTAGTTTACCTTGCCCATTTTGTGTTTCACAGGTCGTAAGTATGTTAGACCGTCATAATGCCGGCGTGATACCCCAGTACCCCTACCATTGGGATATTTTTGAAAAGTGTGTAGCAAACGTCCACCAAAACCTTGAACGGTCTTCAGGGAATCTCCGTTCTGTAAACCAGGTGGCGATATAGTTGCAAATGCATGCACACCAAAGGGAAAAACCGTTTCAATAGTAGTGAAAATGCGATTCCCAGGTGGCATATCGGAATAAGTGTTCCCCACAGGCCTGACAAACCAATCCGCCGGTAAGTGATGGGGCCAAAAGATTCGATCCCTTAGCAGGAGGTGTCGGCCGTTGTCTACCGACTTCAATGCAGCTGCGGAAGTTGCAACGACGTTGGGGAAACCGCCGACGGCTGCAAACGCGAATGCTCGAGCATAAGTTGGCTGTGCGAAGGTTGGACCTAACGTCGGAGGTAGCAACCCGTGTCGCACAAATGAGACATATCGTCAACTTTGAGGCCGTCGAGATTGTGGGCCCGGGCGATTATCATACGCAAGCCAGGTGCAAGAAGCTTGGATGTCCACCCACTGCTCTGTCAACCGCCACATCAACTTGCCTCCCCCTATCTGACTTTACGAACCTTCTTCTTAAGGGGGGACAGTCACGGCGCGGGAAAATCGGGGTCGTCAGTCATCTCCGCGGCCGACGGTGGCGATTCAGGTCACGGTGACCTGCAGGGTTGGATGCAGCCACGCAGGCGGCACTGGCGGGTGCGCCATATAAGGGGAACTGAGCGCATGACTTTCCAATCTCCGAAGATGAGTAGACGAATCAACTAATCGAAACGCGGACCTCCAATAAACCACTCCCGGAGAAAAAACCATTTTTTACGAATCCGCAGAACGAAGCGCGTCGTACAACTCGGTCGTCAATCTAGTCCTTTCCTTAACAACCTTGGAAAAACAATGCAACAATTGATGCATATGTTGGTGGTTACTATTGATATTAAGGAAAATACTGCTCTAAAAATGGGGAGGAAGAAATTTTTGTTAGCTACGCTTGGGAGTCTCGGCCCGCGGCTATATGATAGGCGACCTAACTAATGAAATATAACTAAATTAACGAAAAACCACCAACCAATTTGAAACCAGTCCGAACCCTGTTTAACTGAAGACGCAAAACAAGTACTTCAGTACGAAAAAGGAAACGCAGAAATGAGTAGACTCAAGTTTTCGAAGTGTATAATTCTTGTCCATGCAAATAACCGACTACATAAAACGGCAAACTTTTAGTAACGTCTCGAAACATATTATTTTTTACCTGCACCTCCAGTTGATATCCTTCAATAATTTGTGCTATATGAATTCCAGCAGCAAGTTAACTGCGCGGTGCCCGCTCATGTATCTCGAGATCTTATTGTGGGAAATCAATACATTTTTTCGATATTGCATTGCTATAAATGCGGTCGACCAAAGTGAAAAGATTTTTGCTTAATCCGACCGATGAAAACGTCACAGGAACAAAAGTTTTCATAGCGCTTTTGAAGACTGAGGTGTGTTGCAGTGTTCTACATAATTGCATAAGTTAGAGCAGGCAGATGTCTTCAACTATTCATCAGCAGACATGTACGGTAACCTAAGTCAGAATGGAACCGCGAAGGGGGAGAAATAAGTCAACAAGCAAGAGTAATGGCGGAGAGGGGGGGGGTTCGAGAGATGATTGAGGTTACCTAGACAAATCAAAACAAGGGGAGAAATTATGGTGTAGCTTTGTCAGAGGAGAAGTATGGGTGCCGGTGGGTCATGCTTGTGTTTCGTCGATGTGTAACGACGGATTAAAAGGTCTGGGGGCGTATGCTATGCCGGTATTAACAAACCATGGTCCTCGCAGCCTGATATGCGCTGGCAGTGCTCTGGCACCTGGAAACCTGCCGGTAGATACGCTTGTGCTTCCTCTGGGTATACAGGTGATGGGCATGGATGCCCAGTCATCACCGTCGTCCTTCTGGTCCCTGTTGTGATGTTGTTGTTGGTTGAAAAAAATCCTGGCCAAGCGTATGTTGTGAATCAGGGGGTGTGAAGTTGAACGCCAAGGTGCGGGCCCGACTGCACCATTCACCTGCGCACTCCCACGCCTCCTGTCCTCTTGACTCTGTCTTGACACCGGGCCCAGGTGGAGGAGGAGGAGGAGGAGGAGGAGGAGGATGAGAGAGTGCGATCGCTGCTGTGCAGATCCAAATTCACTATAAATTAAATCGCGCACAAGTCACTCTCCCTGCTCTCATCTTGATTTGGAGCACTCGGTCGACATCGTCGACAACGACAGTCGAACTGTCATGCAACGACATTTGGCCTCCACCATAGCGGGGGCTGTGCTGGAGGTGTGTTGGACCAAAACGGAAGTCGGATTGGCTATTTAACAGGTGCTTATTCAGCTGTTTGCTGTGTGTCACGCCTTAGACGTAGGCATTCATGCTGCGTCAGTCTACATGCCTAATCCCATTACTCGGCGATTGATAGGCTCGGCGGGGGGGGAGGGGGGAGGAAGAGTGCAGTAGGTATTATGTAAGGCTCTCTTACTGTATACTAGTCCATGTGAAAGTCGTCGATGACGCGGCTACTCCTTGGGCCAGACGGTGGACGTCGTCGGTCACGGTGTCGTGGAATGAGGGCAGGAGAGTGTGGAGTTTAGTTGGGGCCAGGGTGACTTGAGTAAACTTATCCTATGTAGGAGTGACTAATCCTATGACCACCGACTTTGCCGTCGAATGTATCCACTGTAGTGCTACATCGGCACTTTGTAGGTTACGCAAAGTGCTAGCTGCTTTCAGCTAGGTAGGTATAGACTACACTAAAGGTGGGCTTTTCTACGCACTGATTTGGCCAAGCAGGTAGGACTGACTTATATGGCCCCGTAAACAGGACATGGGAAAAGGAGCCGCCTCCAATACGTGTGGTTTTGAGCCAACTTCCAGTGAGATTAGGGTTAGGTTTAAGTTTAAGGTTAGGGTTAAGTTAAGGACTTAAAGTTAACGGTAAGCAAAGTCAGGATCAAATTTAGGGTTAGGGTGGGGCTAGTGTTAACTGGAGAGTTAGGGTTCAGGGAGGGGTTAGAGTCAAGATTAGGGTAACGGTTTATTTTCATATTAGTGTTATTATTGGGGTTAGGACAGGCGAATATTTTGCCCTTTTCGGAATTATGCACAGGTCTACCTTTATTACTTGGGCGGGACGTTCCTGTTCCGATATCCTCTTTAGGGTGCCATATATGTCAGTCCTATCGACCTAGATTCTTGTTCATCCAACCAGGTGGACTGCGAAAATTACTACTTGGGAGGATATTTGTGCTTCACAATTATGCACAGTATGTAGACAGGGGCGTTACGTCGATCGATCTGACCCTGGCAAATCAATGAAACGTGAAGAGAATGGGTCCAATCCTGAGGAATCCTTACTCAGGACAATCAGCCTTCTCCTCACCACAATAAACCCGACACGCTTTTACCACGATGCGCCTAGGAAGACTGCGACGGACACGTTAACTGGATTCGCTTTGGGAACAAGCATAGGGCTACAGTTCTTCATGACATGCGTCTCACCTAGCCCTAGTAACAGGGAATGACGATTCCAAATTAGAGTCTAGTTATCCAGTCGTTGCCTAAAAATTGATTGGCTCCCAGCGGCCCTGACGATCGCGTTGCTAAGGCCGCGAAAGGCTGCGCGCATGCGTATTGGCATATCGATCGGACAACGCAGTGCCCACTGCGCGCGCGCGCCTATGGACTCCATTTCCGGCTCTGCCACGCTTCTATGCGCACGCCAAGAGCCCTCATGATGACGACACATGGGAAACATGTCGGCTTATGCAATTTTCAGCGGGACTGTGGACGACTAAACAGGACATGAAAATAGGAACCCCCCACCCACGTTATAAAGGTGGACCTGCGCATAATTCCGAAAAGCGCAAAATATCCCGGTGCCCTGACCCTGCGGTCGCTGCTGTGCAAGTCCAAATTCATTATAAGCTAAATCACGCGCAAATCACCGTCCCTGCTCTCACCTTGCTCTGGAGCACACGGTGGACATCGTCGGCAACAACTATCGTATGTCAAGTGGGCGTTTGACCCTCACTGTTGTGGTTAGGATCTCACTCGATCCAGATGCGTCTGGCCTGTTGCACTCCTAGCGAACAACTATCGTGTAACGACGTTTGGCCTCCACCACAACGGGGGCTGTGTTGGGCCAAAACGGAAGTCGGATTGGCTATTTGGCAGGTGCTTATTCAGCTGCGTGCTCTGTGTCACGCCTTAGACGTAGGCCTTAATGCTGCGTCAGTCAGCATGCCCAATCCCCTTACCCGGTGATTGACAGGCTCGGCGGGGGGGAGGGGGGAGGAAGAGTGCAGTAGGTATTACGTAAGGCTCTCTTACTATAAACTAGTTCATGTGAAAGTCGTCGGTGACTCGGCGACTCCATGGGCCAGACGGTGGACGTCGTCGGTCGCGGTGTCGTGGAATGAGGGCAGGAGAGTGTTGAGTTTAGTTGGGGACCAGGGTGACTTGAGTAAACTTTTCCTATGTAGGAGTGACTAATCGTATGACCACCGATTCTGCCGTCGAATGTATCCACTGTAGTGCTACATCGGCACTTTGTAGGCTACGCAAAGTGCCTGAGTGACGTCTGTTCGGTGCCTGCTATCAGCTAGGCAGGCCTAGATTGCACTAAAGGTGCGCTTTTCTAGGCATTGATTTTGCCCCCTAAACAGAACAAGGGAATAGGGACGTCCCACCCAAGTAATAAAGGTGGACCTCAGCATAATTCCGGGAAGGGCAAAATATTCCCGTGTCCTAAGCCAAACAATGGTCCTTAAATAAAACTTAGCCGTTGCCCTAGTCTTTGCCCTAACCCTACCCTGAACGTTAACTCTGCAGTTGACAATAGCCCCCATTCTAACCCTAAACTCGATCCTGACTAACCTTATGATCAACTTTAACCTTAAACCCGGTCCTTAGCCCAACCCTACCTTAAACTTAGCAATAATTGGTAAGATGAGTTTATGGACACTATACTGTTGGGGTTGGGGGTAGTGGTTAGGGTTTAATGGTTAGGAGTTAGGGCCAGGGATTGGGGTTAGTGGTTAGGCTTAGGGGTTAGGGCAACGATTTCTAAACCACCCAAAGTACAACCGCCCATGCCCAATAGCTTCTCTCTTGCATACAGGTACGTGACCTCTTCGCCTGTGCGTTCCGCGGCCCCAACTGTAAAAACCCCTATTATCAGAGGTCCCGCATTACCGGTGGCTGAGGATTGTTTACTTCAGGCGGGGTTACGTAACCACATCTGAGCCACTACTTTTTCTGGAAGTTGACTCATAGTCACCCGTATTACGGAGGATGCTGTAATCATGTCCCGTTTAGGGAGCTACACAAGTCAGTCCTACTTCCAAACAGGATTGTGCTCTCGTATCCGTTCGCATAGAACCTAGAAGTTCGCTCCAGAACATGTGAGAGTGCAAATATACATCGAAAAGGTATGACTTGGTAGTGTTACCCTACCCTCGAGGTGAAGAAGGCGAGTGCTTGAGAAACTTCTTTGTCGCTGGGTACGTATACCCAATGGCAGGGTTCTGGCAACGTAATTTATAGTCCCATATCACTCTGCATATTTCAGTAACTGCTATTTGTATTTAAACTGACTTCACCACGACGCAAATCAGAAGCGGAGTAGCACTGTGACATGCGAAATTTTGTGCGAGTCGGCACTTTAAAAGAAAGGCTGACGCCAAAAAAATATGATGGGGCTAATTGGACGGCGAGTTTCACCGAGTGTTCCACAAAGTGAGCGCAGACAGGATTCTCGCGTGGTTTTTTTTAAACCGAGAAGGACCTGTACCGCAGCTGTTCCGCCAGAACAACCGGAAGTGCGCGTGGGGGCAGTGGCTTATATAGTTAAATAGGCCATCTGCGCGTAACGCATAGGGTTTACTTCCTAATTCCACACATATCGGCCTTTTCAGGGGAGCTCAGAGCTGACGTAATTGAGATTGCCACGGGGGCTACAGTAAGAAGCCACTGCAGCCTGATCCGAAGTCTCGAGTAGACCCGAATTGACCCTTCAGTTTGCAACCTTCGACAGCACGATTTTTAGAGTACAGTACGGACTTTAACGCGTGTTTTCATGCTTACCGTGAGGAGTTGGGCGTTAAGTTTGAGGAGCAGGAATCCCACTTTCTCATTCCCCCGCCCTTCCTCAGCGGTGTGTGACCAGAAATAAGATTGGCCGAAGCGGTTGACGTGAAGTGAAGTTACCACCCATCGCGCGCCATGCACGGACTTCGATCTCACAACAGTCAGAGTTGCCCGACAAGCCACACTGGAAGGGAACCATTGCAGCCCGACAATCCTTCAGGCGAATGACGCCTCGTAATATGTTTAGTCACGTCAGATTTACTAAAATGAAGGAGGCGCAGATTCTTCATGTAGATGGACCACTTCTCAGTGTAGGCGTTATTTCTCTTCCTCCCTATCACTTCCTTCACCATGCAAGAGGGGACTGTCCGAACCTGACAGAACGTCTCACACTTGAGGCTTGGTACTCAGATGCCAACTCCATCAGCAGGCATCTACACCTTCCTTCGTCCTATAAAGTCCTACGTCATTACATACGTCGTGACGAAGACAAGACAGTCATACGGAGCCTAAGAATACCGAGAAAACACGGCCTGTCGATTAATTCACTCTAAAGGGGGGCGCAAACGCAACTAACCCCAATTGAGGTGACGACACACAATACAGGAGGCCATCAACACTCACAGGCGACGGCCAGTAGGCCAAGACAGCGAAAGAAGAAGAAAATCGACCAGCCCACGGCCAACTTATTCGGCTGTCCATTCAAAATTCTGATCGTTGTTTTCCACTAGACGCTTTGATAATGGAGAGCCGGCCCAGCTCTTCGAAACGTCAGCCGAACAAGTCTTTCGATCCGGTTAGCACCTCATTTTCCTCAAGTTTAACTCTGTCAGCTCTACCAAAATGAGGAAGACACTGACTTCAGGCGGATAAACCCGCCCTCGGTGTTGGCGTTATTTCTCTTCCTCCCCCTCTCTGCCATCACCATGCAAGAGGGGGGCTGTCCGAACCTGTCAACCGATTGCAGATGAGATTGGATACACTGGCTAACGTGGCGTCGGTCTCCGCTAATCGCATGCCACAACCGCCCACATAAAGCATGTATGACAGCGCGCCGGTTATTACGGACGTGACTTTAATGTTGATGCGGGGGTGGCGAGGGGCCCTAGTTTCTGTGCATATGACCGGAAAGGCCCATGAAGTGTTCGCGTGTCTGAGGAAGGACGTGAACTTGTGAGATATGTTCTACTTTATCGACTGCTATCGCGTATGCACGCATGACCGAATGGGCCCACGGAGTTTGTTGCACGTGTGGGTGCTGTGTGCGTGTGTGGGCAGAGAAGGCGTTGGTGGCGGAGGGTCTTCGGACTGCGCTGCGGATTCGAGGATGACTGACCAGGCCGACGATCGTGCAGGATAAGTTGGTTATGGTGAGTGAAGAGACTCACCACGAGGTGGGTGCAAGTATGACGCATGTGAATTTCCCTAAAGTGACACAGATCAATGCTGCAGCTGTCACACAACCCCTCTCCCCGTCCACCATGTCTCGAAGGCAGCACAAAGTCAAAACAACCGGATGTGCGCGTGGGTGTGATGGCGGAATAGACCAAGCGGTGCGTTTACGCGTGCCACGCAAGACCTGGCCTCCGCATAGGGCACCAGGTTTGCACAGAAACACGCTTTTATGGGAGTGCCATAGAAGCCGCGTTCAGAGAGAGACATATACGCTGACTCTCACTCCTCGAGCCAGTCACCCCACATACACACTCGAAACTCACCATAGTGACCCAGGCGTTCCGTAGCAAACAACGACGTCTAACGCGATGTGACAGCTTCAAGTGCGTTGATGCATCGTGTGGTGCAGCCCCCCTCTGTCATCCACCATGCATCCGTCCACCGTTCGAGCTTGCCGACCATCTGTTGATGGCAGTCAAGAGTAAGGCTAAACGTGTTCTGTTGGATTGACGCTACGAGACCCAGCTGAACACCTGAGATCCTTGATGCTAGTGCAAATGAGCCAATGCGAGCGTATCTTAGAAAATCAACCCTGAGAAACTTGACAGCGTTGGAAGTAGCTATACAGTGCGTGACCGATCTCATGCAATGTTGGCCAAAATTGTGGAATGCGTTTCCGATTAGGTAGGATTACTTAGACGAACTTGTAATACTGATTACCTTGCAACATAATCCTATTGTAAATCAGACTCGGCAGGATGTCGGCTTTTGAATGCACTACTTTTTGACCTCCTGCAGAAACCACACTTGGTAAAAAATGGCTACTTAAGTAGAATGCATTTTCCTATCGATGTTCGATGGTCTTATAAATTCAAATATATTTAATAGAAAACGTGCACAAGTATATGCCTTCTTCTACTAGCTCGATAGAAAATCACACTGTCCCATAGTTTATACCTGAGGAAAGTGTATATTTAGGTTTTAAGAAAAGTTTTCCAATTCCAGAATAATTTTAAGCCGGATCTGCCATTGCATTAGCATTTAGCGATTCCAGTTTACAAGGTGCATGCTCTCCGGGTAAGGAAAATCATGTATTCCTCTATGCCGTTAAGAAGATACCACATAGAGTTCCTGAAATGTTGCAATGGATCCGGACTGTTCTGTACAATTCATGAGGGACATTAGTAAACGTACATGCGCGGTCTTGCATGCATGGACATCGCACGTTCTTGAAAATATCATAATTAGAAACTTTTTTAAAACCTAAATATACACTATCTTCAGGCGTAAAATATGAAAGCAATAGGACTTCCCACCAAATGAGCAAGAGAAAGCATATTTTTGTGCATGTTTTCTGTAAAAGATATTTTAATTTATAAGACCATCGAAATCAATAGGAAAAATGCATGCCACTTAAGTGGTCATTTTCTACCGATTAAATATTCCGTGGTTAAAAAGATTCCTTCATGAAAATCTCATAAATCCCCTGACAGTGTGCGGTCAGTAGCCAAAACCTTCGTCTAGGAGTAGATATTTGTCCGTAGATAGGAGAGAAAAAGTTAAAGCGGTTCTGTTGTATGCCCATGCACTGAAGTCATTTGTTTATTGCCTATGTCTAGGACACTCTGAACTTACTGGTACCAAAAGATCGCATTATATCCTAGAAAACTCGCGCTGACTCAGTTCTTTATATAGACTGTCAGTTCTAATGGGCTGGATAATTTCATTTGAAGCAGAATGAGGAAAGTGAGCCGAATGGCCAGAAGGCACCTGCGGATTAGGAAAAACTAACGGGTTGGGCATATCTTCTAGGGCTGTATTCAAAGTTACCTGAACTTAGTTTTGTTATAGACCAGCTAGCTCTTAGATCGCGGCTCATTCGGTGGAACCTAACCACACCTTCATGTTTGATGGGGATGAAATTCGCTCAAGATGTGGCAACCGCCTGATCTGCGCGCTTCTGGAGTCATGGTTCTTCGACCCGTGGTCAGTAAACAAACTCAATGACCTCCGGCTTCCATGTTCTGTGGTGCAAAATAGCCAACCACGCGTGGAGGGCGTGTGCGACCAACAGTTCCAGTGACGGCGAGCCAAATCGCTGAGTGATTATTACGCCAGGAAACAACAACGACGATGATATCACGATGACTCGGGTGAGGATTAAGAGGCCAGCATCGCATAAAATACGCACCTCAACGATGAACGCGCCTCCTGCTAATTATTGTAGGCATGTGATTGCCGGGTGATTGCGTCCTATTACTATTACGCTCCATGAGTCTGTACTGCCCTTCTTGCGACTGTCTCTGAAAAGTGGTTTGGGTTAGAATCCGAAACCTCGGGCCATTGAACTCCGTGTTCCAGCGATCGCATCATCATCATCGTCATCATCATCATCATCATCATCATCATCACCGTTCTCTTCTTCTTTTGAAGTTCGATCTCTTTACCACTTCACATGCTTGGGCCAAACGACCGATGTTGTCTTAACGCTCCATGTTAACAATTGGCCACCTTTGTTACTGCCTATATTTCAGTAACGTCTGTTTTGTCAATTTTCTTAGTGTCCCAGACTCATTGTACGCAGATATTGGCGTTCTCTTTGGCGACTGTAGGCAATTAAAATCATACGACATTTTCTGTGGCACAATTATCCGTAGACTGGCTGCTTTGCAACGTACTTAGTAACACCAGTGTTTTTAGTGTTTTGTTGATTTGTATAGTCTCAATAAATCCTCTGTGGCTGTTGATGTTTCCGTTTCCAACTTTTTGATGCACCTCTCTTCCTTGCCAAAAATAAAGACTTCAGAGGCGCAAAACCTAAATCTCCCTCAAACAAAATGGACTGAACAATGTGCAGTGTTATAATTACATTAGACGGGTAGTTCAAACATAACTTCAGCCGGGTCAAATAGCTGACAGCTGCAGAGAAGGGGTAGGGTCCAGCCAGCGGTCCACCATCTGTACGGACCACCTACTCACCAACGTAACCAAAAGGTGATGCGCGCAACGAGGACCAATAAGTCCACCGGATGACGAGCGGGCCAACAGGCATGCCGGTTTTTCTGCGGCTACGACGGCCGCGAAGGGGAAAAAGTTCACGCGAGCCCGCCAACGGTCGGTCACAAACAGAGGTCAGATCTACTTAGCAGCAGATTGGCAGGTCAAAACTCGTGTCCTGTGCAAGGTCATACTACGAGGTAGAACGTCACAAGGCCAGCGGAAACGGTCCTCTCATCGTCTTGCTGATGGAAAGACGGAAGTTTTCGGAAATTCAGCATGAATACCGTCCTATAAATGGGCTTGTCCCCTTTTCCTCTTCGTGTTTCTTGGAGCATGATAAACGCGAGATAAGCAACATGCTGTTTGGGTTAGTGCCTGAGTTCAAAATCCGTTTTGGTTATAAGAGTCATTACTCCTCGATGTACATATTTGCGGAGGCTCCAGGGGCTTCGAAATTTCCAAAATTCATGGTTATTGATTGTTGATTACTAACATAATTTTCATAACGCAGACACGATTAGCCTCGGGTGACACATAGTTCGTAATTCCTTGATAAAAGACATGACTCTAGAAGGCACGGAATGGCCATTGTACTAGCGATTTTCTTTCAGATGCAGACTCGCTTAGCATTCTTCAAACCAACTAGCATTGTCTGCAGGCAGATATCCTTTATCCACTGCGAGATAATGTGGATGCAGAATCGTTATACTAGGTGCTGACGACACCCAGTAACCGGGACACAGGCTGGCCGTAAGGATGTTGTCCCACAGAAAGTGCAGATGTCACATCACGTGATAGAGGAACGCCATAACGTGACAGTAAAGCTGTCCAGAAGTTAAGGCTATTATTGACCCCGTTCCTTAAGCCAGTTTTTGTCTCTCAGTAAGCCATCGTGTACACAAGACATCCCAATCCGTTGATAAATTGCAGCTGAATTTACAGCTGATGATTCTTTTCTTGACAGGCGGGTGCGTCTCACTAGAAATTCGACTTAGGGTTGCCGGACTATCGTCGACCACTTCACACATAAGGGTCACCTACACGCCAGCAGTTTAACGCCGACCCCGTAGGAAGCCCAAAGTCTAATAGGGTACGCTTTGACCACTGAGCATCCACAAAAAGAGGTTCAGACGGTGACGGACTTAAGAAAGCCTATTTTAAATTTCTTTTGTCGCCCGTCATGCCATCCGATTTCTCCACCTCGTCGTCGCCCGATTTACCTGTTTCATTTCCTTATAATCGACCCCACCCATCAAGATTCTCTCTACCAATCACCACGCGCTCCGTTCGTTTTAGTAGATGCATTCGTTTTCCTATCAAATTCAGACATTTTGTGCTGTGATTTATTGCTCTTCGGGAAAAAATACCATTCAATGTCGATAGAAGCAAGAAGGCGAGTTCCAGGAATCAGTTCAGAAGACGAAGGTGCGATCACTGGAACAAAAAATTTATTGGCCTGACGTTTCGGATTCTCACTCGAACCCATCATCTGAGACAGTCGCAGACAGAGGTAATGATGGCACAAAGACTGCAATATTTATGGCACGTGGCTGTCGTGGGGCCATACTAAAATTGAATGTCCTTGCAATCACCGCTGGGGGTCGTAAGTGATGTGATGATGGCTTGTCAGTCCACGCCCCAGTCGTTTATTGCCGTGACTTCGTCATTGGTGTTGGATGCCGGCGAGATGATGGCTCGGCAAATTGGCTCACTGTCACTGGGATAATTGCTCGTCCGCGCCCTCCCCACGTGATTGATTTCCCTGCTCAGGGAATATCTCAACGCGTAATACGGAACAGGAGGTCATTGCGCTTGTTGATGGATTGCAGACCTGAGAACCATGACTCGAGCATCTGGCGGCTCACGCGGTTGTCACCCCTTGCGAGGATTTCGGCCTCTTGAAAATTGGCAATATGGCCGGGCTCCGTTAAATGAGCTGCTACCTGACAGCTGGCGTTTTTCCTTCTCCGCCTCCTCCTCCTCGCCGCTGTTGCCTGCTCAGTATGCGCGTCCGGAGTAATCTCCCAGCTTTCCGACGTAGTTACTCTGTCCGCAACTGCACCAGATCCGGTAAACGACTCCAGACGTTTCCTGTCGTGGCAGCGGGTCTTTCGGTCTCATGACTTGGCGCCTAATAGTTGCTTCCGGTCTGTGTTCAACTGCAACGCCAAGTGGAGTGAGAAGGCGGCTGACGGCTTCGAGACGTCCCTCACGTATTCATACCATACGTACCACACTTTCTACGACTTTAAATGCACAGTAGAGTGGTCACTGGGATTAGCACCCATCAGTTCCCTCCCCACGTGAATGATCCCCCTGCCCAAGCCATCATCGCATCAATTGCGACCCACAGTGGTCATTGAGGGAGCTGTTAATTATGGCATCCATATGGCCTCACGGCAGCTACGTGCTATAAATTCTGCACTCCTTGTGCCACTATTACCCTTATCTGCGACCGTCTCTGATGATGGGTTCCATTGAGAATGCGAAACTTCAGACCAATAAAACTTCTGTCCAGTGCTGGCATCGTCGTCTTTATAACCATTCAGTGTCTTTATTTCAGGTACCCGTTTTGTACATTTTCGCCACAAACCCCTCTTTAGATGAGCAAACACGTTCAGTCATGCTAACAATTCGAAAAAAATGTAATAAAATCAGTTTTCCTCCACCACTCGTTCCACCCTCTTGAATAAATTGGTTATGATCTCACATGATGCAAGTTATTTGATGGCGGACTATTTAACCACGAAACATTTTGGTTTTGCGGAAGCTGGATCTAGTCTATGCTATTCGGCTCTTCCTCACCTATCACTTCTCTAAGCCCATTAGTATTACCCCCCCCCCTTCGGCAGAAAAGAGCAAGCGAAAGTCTGGTGTTTATATGTGGTTCCCGATTAACAGTGGTCAAAGTGTCAATTACACCATTAAAACACCTTTTTATTAAGACTGCACTGTTCCATTTGGAAAGTTTTCATATCAGGACATGATCACAGGCGGATGAAAGCAATAAAAGAGTCTAGCAGCTGGCTAAACTGGCCCGCCTCTAATGACTTTCAAAAGTTCAGTTTACAATTTTCTCACTATATACATCAGAGCGGGGCGCTTTCAACAGGGCGGACCAATTGCACAGTGGAAGTTGGGAGCAGATTTATATGAAACAAGGAAGTTTGTTTGCGCCTGTCGAATATTTGTCTCTAATGTAACACCTTTGATAGCAATACTCACAAATACCACACTGGCTGCTTTTAGTTATAAAAGACGAGCTCTGGGAGAAGGTTTAGAAAAAAAGAGACTTCAGGCCGCCTGTACTTACAGGGATATATTTGGGGGAGAAACTGCTTCGCGAAGGGGATCCGTAGGAGCAGGACGCGTTCATGTTGAGTGAAGGGTATAATTATAGGGATAGATCGGCAAGCTGACCAAAAGCATCAAAACATGTGCGCTAGGAGGCACTGCTTTGTGGCTACAAACAGGGGCGAGACCACAAAAGCGCAGTTATCAAAGCCGGACCCTGCTGAGGGTGACCAGCGAGCAAAAGCAAAGCATCACGAAACCCGGAAGGCAAACGAAAAGACAGATAAGACAGACCACTGTGTTCCATACGAGTCTTCCTGTCTGGATTACAAGCAACAGAACTCTGGTAAGCGGCGGAGTAGTTAACGTGACCAAATCCAAAATGAAAGATGTGAACAAACAAGGATGATTGATATGCAACCGCCCAGACACAAGGATACGAGGACGTGCAAGGGATCAGTAATTATAATAGTAGTGGTTAGCGAGGAAGGCATATCCCAACACCATCCATATTAAAAGAAGCCGTAACTTTGAGCAGTGCTGGACGTACTTCCGCCAGCGTGATGAGAGAGAGAGAGAGAGATCTAGATTGCGGGTGAAACTGAAACCTTGATGATTGAGCATTTAATCATAGGTGTAATTTATAGTATCAAGTGTTGAGGTAGTTTAGCAGAGAGAAATAAAGAAAGTAGCATTTGGCGAGAAAGACTCCACTTGGCTCCTTGAGATGCGCTTTGAAAGATTAGACAGGTTCTTTAAATCTGTCCTACATTAATGTCGACCGTGGTTTCGGAGAAGCAGCATAAAAACGGTTGAACATGTCTTACTGCTACCGAAGTATTATTAAAGTAAGAAAAAGATAGGGCACATCGAAATAGGGCTCACATTTGGAAGCAAAGATCCTTCTGGTACCTTTTGTTTCTGGTTAAATAAGTATAACTCAATGAACTTGTCTAAGGACCATAAATTACGAAAGCTTGCATTTTTGCCATGAGCCGTCTTTATGGCACTTAGTCAAAGGCTCTGCCTAGGTGGTGTTAAATAACCATTACCGACAAAGTCCCCTAAGAATATAAGTCAGAAGTTGCTGGAAAGACAAATTACACGAACCCCGATGGAAGAAGATAGGTATCCGGTTGGCCATGCATGAGTCGGCGGCTCTGATTTAATTCTTCTCGCAATGAGTGTTTTTGAGAACGCCCAAAATAGGCATGAACACTGAAAAGGAGGTCCGATTTAACTACTGGAATAATAAAAGAGCTTTTCCGAGAGCCAGGGAAAAAATTATTCTCAAGGAAGTATGGGAAGACTTTACTTAGTAGGCGAGAAAAAATTCCTTGATTTCATTGGTAAGATAGCGGAGAATGAGGCCAATTCAAGTGACTGTGAGGTTCAAGACTAGCTTATCTGTCTGGATAGTGACAGAGAAAAATCTATGATAGTGAAAGGCTCATCAAAGTACGGACGAAACGAGGGAATCTAGTCTCTTACAGATATAAAATGGCTGGCAATGGGGGAATTTATAAACACTGTTGTGCCCAACTCCTCAATAAGGAGACAAGTGCTATCACTAAGAAAAAAGTGGACTGCTGTGTGAGACGGCTTTGTGAACATAAGGATCGAAAACCTGCGCAACGCGCCCAAATAGGATTCATACCGCCAAGTATTAGAGACTCTCTCCGCCTCACCCCTCAATCATCATGTTTCTCAATGGACTAATAATTCAGAAACTATGAATTGCATTTTGTAAAGATTCGGCCTACCTCGTCTAAAACTCGCATGTAGATTTATTTAACTTGCTTTGATGGGACTCCGACGGGTCTTTAATAAAAAATTATCTATCTATTTATCCAGTGCAAATCTCGTAGTCAAAGGCAATCCAAATATTTCGAAAACCCTTGATAAGCTTCTGGCATATGGCAACCTATCACAACACTCATATCCTCTGGTCAACTAACCTACGACAAATAAATTCTACTTTTCATCTTAGTTTCAAGTTTTCCCCGTCGTTAACGCCAATGGGTTCTTTGAAAATTTCCGTTGTTGGCAGCTCAGCAGCCCCATGTAACAACGCCAGAGACATACGTATACGCTGATTCCAGCGAGGTATTGCTGTGGTGCACAATTTTACTGGGTCATTATATTGCAGAAGTTTGGCCGCCCTCACTGATGATGCCCATCGAGTGCCCCACTGCATGGTGGTCGCAAGGACACTGACTTGCCCGCACCTTTCGCGGTCTCTCTCCCCTCATCCTTCCAGGCCCCGTGTCTAAACATTGTCAAGAAAACCGGAGGCAGTATCGGGCGCATTGACGGACAAAGTCAAAGAGTCTGTATGTGTGTGCCAAACTCACACCCCTGCAGCGAAGACTGAATAAACTGAAATCGGCAAAAACCAACACCAAGATAATGACACCTACTGTCAGTCTGAATATGTCCTCTACAACACCACCTGCGGCATCTGCAAGTCACGGCATAGTCAATTCCGTAGGGAGTTCGACTACTATTAATGCTGACCTCTTTAAACACACCACCACGCCTGGTATAAACACGCCTCTATCGACTCCCTCAGCAACCCCTAGTAAGCCTAAGCATGTGCCTAAGTCAAAGGCAAATCCAATTGCTGTCTCAGCCACTCGGACACCCAATAAATCCAGCACCAGTATAAAATGTTTTCCTCCACAATCGGCGAACAGTGCCTCAGATACCCCGACTCAAATCGTAGCGGGTTCGCAACTGCCCCCCAGCCCTCATATAGAGGCAGTTAGGCCGAATATGCCGATTTTCCCATCGTTTAATAGACCTCTTGTTCCAATGGAAACATTGCGTCCCCCACCCCCTAACTTGTTTCCTCCACGGCCGTTTTACCAATTTATTCCTCATGATAATGTCCATACTGAACCAGTTAATTCATCCGATCCTCAGTTTCGTCCCGGCGGGAATACGTTGCAGTATCTGCCCCGCGGATTTCCAGCTGAAAATAAGTTAGCTAACAATAGTTACCAGTTTACCTGCCCGTCATTCCCTCCCCCAAGTCCTACCC
>CACRXP010000069.1:1705073-1727556 GCA_902702965.1 Spirometra erinaceieuropaei
TGCCATCTAACACAGCTCAAGCTACTATGCAGCCGTACTTATGGTTTGTCTGTGTAGACTGGTGGAAACGAGCCATGGACAACAAAGAGACAGCACTACTGATAGGGACGCAACTTTGACTAAAAAGACTCCCTTCACTCCGTCGCGTGGACGTCGTTTGCTGCTTAGTTGACACGATCCTGGGGGACCGAGGTCTCGCATAACTTAACTGTCTCCGAAAAACTTTGCCAGCCTGCTGATACCGTTGTGGGCTGAAGGTGATCAGGTAATCATGCTCTGACCTAGACAGGATCACTAAAAATTCGTCCTACATAAGACAAACCGGCCGTTTTGGTTCACTGTAAACTGGGAACCCTGTCATTTTAAGACCGTGGACGGCTTTACACTGGCATTGATTCTATTGTCCTCCTAACCGTGGTAGCTGCAGACAGCGGCTTTTAGTTGCTGAGTGCAAGGGTAAACTAGAAGATACAAAGGTGCCAGTGTTAAAGACGCCCACCGTCGTGCTGTGGGCCACAAGATAGGCCATGTTCAACAGACGACATGGTGTGAGTGGTTGTGCTTTACAGTGAACATTGTCGGGCACGAACCGTCGGTTGTGCTACATCGACTGTTTGCATACGTTGGTTCCCTTTATTTCTCGTATTCCCGCTGCTTGTAGGCAGTAAAGGTCATCGCAACGACTACTCGAAAGCGCAACTCGGTCCGTGCGACCGTTAAAAGCCCGAGTGGTATTTTCGAGTGTTGACGGACCGTCAGTACTCTAGTACAGACAGCGTTTGGCACTCTGCTGTCAGCTCTTGGATTGTGATAGAATTGTTCTCCTGCACTTCAGACAGGAGACGTGTCCGGCTGTCAGCATCGCTGGAGGACTGGAGGCCGCAGATAAATAAAAGGCATTTAAACTGGTCTTCATTGAGAGAACCGAGTTACAAACGCCCACACTCGGGATTGACAACGCCCGCGTACGTGATGAAATAGTCCGAATCTCGTTTGTACAGTTGTAAGCACTGAAATTGAGTGTTGAAAAGGGATGATTGCTCACCAAAAATCTGCGAAAACGTCTGAACCTTGTCCTTGAAAGTGACTTCTCGGGGATTCTTGGGAGGATGAAGTTGGCATAACGCTGGTGTTCAGCCGGGCGCAGTTTGTGGAGTAGAAGTCGAACCTTCCATGCATCGTCCTGGACAGCCAGATCGACAGAGAACAAGTTCTCGTATCGTTTGTACCAGGAATCAAAGGTGATATGGGCCTGCGGGTCACACAAGAATTCAGTGGTGCCGCTGGCAACGAGATCGAAAGAATGTGAACCACTAGCCGCGCTTGATTAGCCTATGGATGGTTTGGATAGCTTTGACTGTACGCGGATCGAGGGGCGATGCTTAGAGCTGACTGTTGTCCACCCGAATACAACTGGCTGCATTCCCTACGTACGCAATGCCGACTATTATCTTATAAAAAACCAGGAGCATTTAGTCGCTGGCAACGGAACACTAATGGCAGGCACTCAAGCCTCAGCTAGGGAATCTGGGTCATTAGCCGTGACCGACTGACTTGGGGATAAGTCTGTGATTGCACGGTAGGAGATTCAGTTTCCGGCTTCAAAACCGCTTTCGGTAAAAAAAAAAGATTGTGCGGCAGCTGCCTGCTATGTGCAAAACGGAAAGTGCTCTTCTTTTATAGCAGCGTCTGAATCGTGTTTTATCCACGCTCGCTCTCTGCGTCGTTGTCCGCGTGTTTGTCCGAGCTTTTATGTCCTTGGTGATTTATGCCATCCTCGGACAAATTTGAACGCTCTCGTTATGTACACCGCATACGCGGACCGCTTCTCGATTTTCCCACGCGAAGGCCTGCGCAGTTTTGCGCAAATGTGTGCGCAGTTTATTGCCTTTGTACACCGGCGAGCATCGCTTACATCATCAATCCCGTCGCCACCGCCACCGCTGCCTCCACGTCGCTGCGGGGTTGCAGCAGCCACCATCTCCCCTAATCCCTTTTTTCGGCCATCGCCTCTGCTCGTTATCTGCTCAACTAGGACCTGCCTACAGCTGACTCACCAAAAGTACCAGCTTTTGTCCGTAAGGTTCGATGTGCGTCTGTGCGCGTGTTTCCTCACTGTTTGTCCCTTTTGAATCATCACAGGCGGTTTGAGTTAGTTCGGGTTTGGTGCTGCTTCATCCTTCTCGACTAGTTTCTTTTGAGAGATGAATTATTATGAGGTGAGACGTTGAAGAACACAGCCTCACTATGTTCTTAAGGACTCCCTCCTTTTTAGAAGATGTATACTCCACCAACTAACCGAGGTTCAATTCAAACCTGGGGTTGAAGCAGGGTTGGCTGACAACAGCTAATACGCCTGAAATGGCCGTCTCGGCCCTCCTTGTCTCTGCCAGTGTCGCATGCACATCATTACCGATTAATTTGCGGATCCATCCGTAAACAGATGGGAAAACGACTGCCCCACGATATATATATGACGGCTAATAAGCCAGAAATGGCCATCCCGGTCTCCCCTTCTTTGTCGGTCTTCCATCATATGCATATGTTACAAGTCCTTATGCGACTGTCTGCGAGGGTTCAAGATTAAAGCCCCAAGCACAACGGGACGAGCATGGCCCCTAACTTGATCAGTGGGCGTCATTTCACCATATCTATATATATGATGGTAGGGGCGCTCACCGATCGTTCAGAAGGCTCGTCGGAAAAAAATCAAGTTGTACTCGTGAATTTTCGAGCTGCTGATACTATCCCGTCGTCAGACGAAATAAACGGAGGAGAAAGTGAAATGGTCAGACAAAATTGCTTGGCGTGGCAGGGCAGCCACCAACAGGCAAGCAACTAATGTATGAAGGGGGGAGGTGGAGACGAGCCTTCTATCTTCATCATATTACCTCGGAATGCACACTACCGACAGGACAACGGGCCCGTGGCTCAATGGCAGAGCGTCAAACTCAATGACCAAAGATCCCGGGTTCGAATCTCAAGTGATCCACACTTGGGGTTGGGTATGACTGGCTGATGACGGCTAATAAGCCAGAAATGGCCATTCCGGTCTCCCTTGTCTTTGTCGGCTCCATCTCATACATATATATATATTCACTCAGGAATGGGCGCACACAGATCCATTGGCCTCCTGAAAGAAACAAGCTTCGTTTTGATATATACAGTACCTGGTCTATGTCATGAAATTTTAACCAAAATTCCGAAATGGTTTTTTTTTTATCAAAATAGATTACGTGTGTTGGATTGTCTATCTTGCAGCGTAATTTCGAAGTATTTTAGTCACGTTGGTATCTTGGCTTTTTAATGACCTTTTATCTGGCGTCGTGTAAAAACCTAAGATGACCATTTATGTAGTATGAATTCTCCCCGTTGATTTTGGACGCCCTTATAATTTAAAACATATTTTATAGAAAATGTGCATAAGCATATTCTTTCTCGTACTTGTTTAGTAGCAAGTGCCGTCTTGTATCTTTCGGACTACAAAATGTTTGCAATTAAGGGATTTGTAAGATTTGGAGATGCAGTATCATATCTGTCCGTCTATTAAAGCGTCATTTTAGGAACGTGGAGAAGTGTGATCTTCCTTATATGGCAAGTATATAGCATGCAGTTTGTAAACCTCAATCGCAAGTACTACTGCGGTTTGGATTCGAAATTACCCTGGGATTTAAACAGTCATTTAAAGCTTTAAGACACCATTTTCCCAATAAGAAAATGTAAGACGAAAATGAGCTCAAGAAAGAACATTTTTGTGCATGCATCCTTTGAAACGTATTCGACTTTATAATGTCATCGAAAGTCAGTGGAAAGAATTCATGTTACACAAGTAGTCACTTTTCTCTCCGTGTGCCTTTTGCAGGCGGCCGGAAGGAGGCTAATTTAAAAGCCAACATCCTGATGTGACTAAAATATCTTTCGATTATACTGCACGATAATTTATATCTCAACTACATGAGTAGTCGTTCCTAGTCGGAAACGCTGTTTAGAATTTCGGTTACAATTTCATGGGACGGCAAATCTCCTGTGTCTTTCAAGAAATATGAGCTGAGGTAAGATAAGTTCTTCGTAATCCACACCCAACTTTATTCCGTAACTTTTCGACGCCAGCCCCTAGGTCATCGCCGGACTTATAGTAATTGGACAAAACAGCTAACTTTTACAAAAGGCATAGTATCAATACTCCTCTAGAGTTTGTGCCGATGAACGCTGACCGTTCGTCGTCATCTAACTTAGATTAACTGCTGGGCTTTCCGTTCTCCTTGAGATTTTTGAACACGACTTCAAATTCCACATGCCTGAAAGGGCAGACATCAACAATGTGAGTCCTACATCGGACAAAAGATGTCTCCTTCTGTAAAGGGTAGGCCTGACTATTTGCGACAGGTAGTCTCACCTCTCCACTCCTAAGTGGTGTTTATGAATGCGTGTAGAGGTGGATTGAACGGCCTAACCGCAATACACTACATCACAGGCAGCGCATGAAATTTAGTGGACGACCACTTTCTTACTCAAATAGCCAACCTCATCCCTAGTGTACATACTGGATGCCTACTGTGGTCGCTTGTTGGCGTAGCACTTGCATCCCTAGGTGCTTTTCAATGAGTTCAGGCGCATTTTTGATGTAAGAAAGGGTTCGCAAGGAATTTGACGTAGGCCCCTAAATGTGATCACAATGATAACCTGAACGTTGCCATTAATTCAATGCACTTTGACAAAATAACTTACCAAAAAACTCCGATCTCCAGATAGTTTAGTGCTTTCAGCAAAGTAAGTTACTGCATTATCACAGCAAGGAGTTAAAAGAAAAGTGCCCGGATAGTTCCAGTTGATGAGCCAAACCAAGTATCTAACGAACCCTTACATTAAAAAAATGTGTCTGAACTCGTTGGAAGACACCTACGGGAGCAACATTTACAACTAATGCACACACCTACGACTGAATTGCGCACCATTTTCGCGTGCTTTTAGGATATGGTTAGTTATTTGTGTAAGGAGAAATTCGTTTATGAAATTCCAAGCATTGCCTGTACCACATCGTGTTCTGGCCAAACTACGAAATCCACCCTTGCACGCAGGTCAATGACCAGAAAAGAGTCGAGATTGCGCGTCCCAAGTTGCCATATGTGCGCTGGATATTGGACCCACTCTTGTCTGGCCAGAACTCGCATTTTTGGCGTCTGTGAAGCCGTACACTCGGGCGAATCATGCATCGGTCGGGATATGGGGTTGGAATCTGCGTGCAAAAATCTTAATGGAGAGTGTAGGAGACGGTGTCCAATCAAAAACTATTCATTGTTAGGAGAAGTATTAATTTCATCCACGGAACATTCGCGGAGAAAACTTTTTTACCCTCCCAAGGCGCTAATTTGAATTCAATTAAAAGTTTACGTAGGGGTTCATGATTCTCTACTGTGGACGCACTTCACCAAATTTTCTCGCAAAGCGCAACATAGCTTCCTCCACTCCCACTATTCGAATTTTGTTTCAGTTGAATTCACCTTTCTGACGTTGAATTAACTCTGCTCGTCTGCGGCCTCCGCGCGTTTTGGGCTGTCATCCATGCAATTATCTTCCGAGGCAGACACAAAAATGAGCGAGACATTAATGCATCTCACAGTCGTCAACTGATGATTGCATGTTTCTTGGACGTTCTCCAGCTTGATTTCATTCGTATGTAGACGCCACAACAATGCCTCTTTGCCCTCTGTTCGCTGATATTCCCACCAGGGTCGCTTTAATTTATGTGGTCTTCATTTTAGACAAGCTGCATAAGGCATTTTATGTGTGTCTTTTTTATTGCCTTGCTGGTTTCATTCTCTCCCGTGCTGCACCAGTGAGGTTACTTAGTGGGATCCTGTTGCGGTTTCCTTATGCTTATTTGTCGGCGCACCGTTCCCATTTGTTAAATATGCATTTATGTGTACAGTTATGTCACCAGTATGTGTTATTGGTTTTATTACTTGTGGAACTGCCACCCTCTACTCACTGGTCGGGTGACGCTTTCAGAGGTCTCGCAGGTTTATGTGCGCCAGCACTACCGAGATTTTACCACTTTCAGCCCGCTTAGTTTTATTTTTTCTTTGTCCGCCCGGCAGTTTTAATTGCTCTGCCTATGTCAACAGCGAAGGCACTGTCGGCTGGCCGTGACCAGAAACAGTTTGCTCTCTAAATTGTGAACAGGCTTCAAATAGTGCACCACGGAACAATGGTCACGAAGTGCGCCAGGATAGGTTTACGCAGCGCAAAGTGTCAAAACGAGTATTTTTTTTCCTGGAAAAAGTTTTTCATCCAATGCTGACCGATCGGTTGCCACGTCTTACGGTTTTTAATGCCAGCGCCGTGTTCTAGAGGGGGGAGGCAGACGGACTTGCGGTACGCATGCCGAGTAGATTTTGTCGTTCTTCTACGCTGTCTAGAACGAAACGCTTCCTGACGTTCTGCCAGCCTAGGGCTCTCTGTCAGAGTCCTTCTTTTTAGTCCAGTAATTACAAATCTTCGCACCGGCTAAAAGCGCTTCTGCCTACACTGAGAGGCGAAAGGCTCTTGTTTAAAATCTCAACCTTACTCCTATTGGGTAAAACGTGGGGCAACAGGCGAAGCACTGGTCCTACAATTTACTTGTAGAAGGGCTATATAATCAACATAATCAGCTGCATCACACCCAGAACAATCGCCGGTGTGGCATCTTCTATCTTACCCTCTAAAAACTGCCTCCAGAAAACTGCTTCTTGATTTCGATCACTGGATCTTGGGCAATCATCCTAGCACTTGGCATTTTTTTCTGAAAACATTAGATCTCTTCACTTATGCCAAGGTCCGTTGCCCTTAAGGGCCAGTTAAGCGTGTGTGTGCGTAATCACCAGGATTGTGCCCCACTCTGAACCGTTTTTCTGCATGTCGGAGACATTTAGGCTCCAAGGATACTATCCATTGCTCTTGTCATTTAAATTTTTCCGAGTAGTCTGTACTAATGGTCTCTGGAATTAGTCAGAAACGAAGGTGCCTTTTGGCTGTTTTACTAGTGGTGGCTAGTCAGCGCATAACAGGTTGAACCCAAGTTTCCTACGAAAACAGAACTGCTTGTCGAATACATCACTCCCGCTTCCTGCCATCCCTCACGCCAATGACTTGGTGTGAGTTTTCTTTCTGTGCGCATTTTGCCCTTGGACAGACAATTAACCTCCCCTCAATGCCATTGATCCCCGACAAACCCAGGCGTAACGCGCGAAACGCAGTTCACCGGTTGTTTTAACACCCGACCAAGCCCTGAACACTGGAGAACGATTGCTTGGGGGGGGGAAGGCATAGGAACCCCAACAAGGGGCTACTCTGGCGATGCGCTAGGACAAAACGGGAGTCACATTGCCCCTCAGCGCGTGTTTATCGGGTTGACCGTAGTAGTTGTGCGTTCATTACCAGTGTCACACATGTATGGCAGGCCTCAGGCGTAGAGCTTCACACTGCATCAGCCACTGGGTTCAGTTCAGGTGGTTCGTAAGACCGAACAGTCGACTGGTGACAATGAAGTGAGACCAAAGTCGAGGGATCCATTCACACGAGCACATCTCTCAATATAGCAAATTCGATGCGTCTGAACGTTTTTTGACCCCTTAGGAACCGTTGCGTGGAAGGTTTGTGACCGATGGGACAGCGCCGAGGTTTTCAGGACTGAGAGTTTGGTCGTAATGGCTTTTCAGTGTGGCACTCGAACTTGTGGGATGTGAACCGCCTTCACAAAAGCCCGCCAAATATTGTGATGGCGAGGCCGTGCGTGGCGCGTGTAGACGGCCTGTTAAGTTTTGTCAGCCACTGCGCCCAAGCCCACCTCCGGAAGTATTTTCATTGTCCTGACATCGGAGCCTGGTGGATGAGAGAGGAGGGAGTGCGGTGGATTCGGCGCAAGTCTGCCTTACTGTAAGCTTATTCATGCGCGCCCACTCAGTGAGGTGCGCGGTGGACGTCGTTGCGTGCGACGGCCGAAGTGTCGATGGAGAGATGGTTTCTCCTGTTTCCGGCATTCGAGAGCGAGCATCCCCACTCGTTCCCCTGGTACGGCATTTTCGTCTCCGAAGTTGTGCTGCCGGACGGGACGCAACATACGCTATGTGTAGTGCTGCACTGACTTGTGATCGATTTGCATAATTGTTTTTTCAGAACCACGTGAACCTGGTACCTGACTACACTTTCCAGGAATGTTCGTTCACTTGTCAGACTCTACGGTCAGCTCGTATCTTCGAAGTGTACTTTCTCTGGGGGTCCGCTCACCTTTAGAAGTGCTGGTTAGTCCCCTAGTTGGGCTAGCACACTGGCGTTGTCTCGACATCTCTGTCCTACCAGATTCTGGCTTTGTAAGCTTCAGGATTACTGCCCTGCTAAAAAAGGACAATCTTGTTTTTGAGAAAAGTACAAACCCCCTTGACTGAGATGCAAAGAGTTTTGACAGCTGTCCACTAGTGACTCACCGCCCTTGGAGATTTATGGTTCTCCTCCCCTGTTGAATTGACCTTATGGGTAGACATCTGTCCAACTTTCCACAGCTATTAACTTAGAGGACTTTACAGTGTCTGCTTCAGCGTCAGACTCTACCATTAGATTTGTTTCGATATCGGCAAATTATTTAGTTAGAATTAATCATGGGGCCTATTTACCACTTTAACCTTGGAAATTTAAAACGTGTAACGAATACAGTGTACACGATAAATAGCATCCAAGTGTAAAGTCCAGAAGTGATATATATATATATGAGAAAAAGATGCGATCACGGGAACGTATGGTTTCCGTTATCACCTCTTCTCATTTATTCCCGGGATGCGCATTTTCGCTTCAATTGACTATATATATAGGCAGTATGCTATTACCGTCAAAGACAAGGGAGACTGGAATGGCCATTTCTGGCTTGTTAGCCGTCTTCAGCTAGTCATACCCAACCTCGAAGTGTGGAACACCCGAGACTCGACCTCGCAACCTGTTAGTTAGAAGTCCACGCCTCTAACCACTGGGTTGGGTATGACTGGCTGACGACGGCTAACAAACCGGAAATGGCCTTTCCAGTCTCCCTTGTCGTTGTCGGTAATAACATACTGCCTATATCACGCGCCGCTGTGCGGCTGCTGGTTGGCCTCGAAAGAGAGCCCGTAAGGCACAACGGAACGAGTGAGTTCCGTAAGAACGATCGGTGAGCGCCCCCTACCATTATATGTATATATATATATATATATATGCAATTGCAAGTCACGGAGTCTTATTTGCTTCCGGAAGTTCCGACAGACAACGAACGCCGGGATTAGAATTAAAGTCTGTTATTGACTAGTCAGAGGCCTGCGGACTGCCTCATAGCATGTACCACAACTCCCAAAAAAGACCCAATGCGTATGAATTAAAGTAATAGAGTGATGTTCACGGATGTATGCTGATCGCGAGACGGAGTGCGCGGGATCATCTGTTTCGAGCTTGCGGTATAGCCGGTGATAACTACTCCCCTTATGTAACATTTCCTACTGAACATTGAGCTGACTGAGCATGAGTGAAAACGGCCGGTTAACAATGAGACGGAATAATATTTTTGACCTTCATAAAAACAGTTTTAACAGATAGCAACTGCCAAAAAACAGTGTGGTTTCAATGTATTATCGTTCGTACCTCTAGAGTGCTTAGAATTTGAAGCTTTTCAGTGGGATGTATACACACCCGCTCTTCATATAGGCAGTTGTGAGACATTCCCAAAAAAAGGTCCTAATATCTCAATTTCCCTATAATTTAGCCTCGGCAAAATAACTCTTCCCTTCGTTATTTGTGATACAAGTACTCCCCTGTAAACCAAATATACTCAAACGCTCTAGGTCAGTCCGCAGATCTTGACGTCGGTGAGATTTTGACACTTCTTGCTCACTACCAACTTAAGCCCTCTTTTTCACCTTTAGCGACTCCGAATGGTGGTTCGTGGAGCACTGCCGGACCTCCGCCAAGGGCTATGTTCCGTCCTCCTACGTGGCCTTCGAGTTTTCCGTCGAAGCCGAGGAGTAAGTTCCATCCTCTCTTTCCTGCTGCTTACTACCCTGTTCACTCCTGCCTAACGTCACTACCGGATGGAACACCATCCGTGTTTGGTGGCCATTCAAAGTTTAGGCCAGTCGGCATTGTGTTCTCTGGATACCTTCTTTCCCCAACTCGTTGCCTGGGCTGCTTTTCCTAGACTGCCTCCGGAGATCAGCATTGCTCCTGAGCAATCTAAATGTCGCCTAACAGGTTTGCCTGTTCAACAAGGCTTCGTTACGCTATGTAGCAGCCAAGACGGGCTGGTGTGGAACATATCTTCCCTGTAGCTCTTCCTAATGGACATCTGATGTTACTTTTGGAGTTTCTACATCGCCGGTGGGCAAAGAATCTCGGACGGGGGGGGGACAGAGGAGGGCAGCACTACCAAACTGTTCATCACACATTCCTTTACTCACGGGAGTTGGCAGTATAGCGTAAAAAGGATCGTCGGCTTATCCGGTTGTCCTATCACCGATTACTGACATTCCTCCGCTCCTGCGACGCCTCTGTCCCGCCTTCATCCCCACCCGCAGTTCCTCGGACCTGGTCGTGGGAGTGGACACGGCAGCAGCTGTCCCACGTGTGCTGCGCCCACTCTCCGCCTCATTGCCAAATACCTTGCCTCGAATCTCTCTGTTCGCTCAACCCCAGCCACCACCACCACCACCCTAACTGCGGTCGTCTGACCTTCACGGTCTCCTTCGCCTCCGAAGACTGCCTACTTATCGCACCGCCATCGCCCTCCCCCCCCCCCGCTTCTCGTGTTTACCTTTCGCGTGAACGAATAGTTTAGGTCTAACTCTAGTTTGAATCGAACTATATTGTGCACCAGCCGCTCACTCCCTCCCCGCTCCCCGCCCGACAACTGTATGTGGGGGTTCAGTCCGCGAAAAATGTGCTACGCACATCGGCCTCTGTCACTGTACTTGGTAGGTGTCTTTACAATGTGGTAGGGGGGGGGGGTGTGCGGCTGAAGACGCCGACATGCACGATATACCTGCCAACAACTGTTCAACCTTGTCACCTCCTACGCTCACGCAACTGTCACCTTTGCCCTGCAACTGGGTCCAAAATCTTAATTCTGCCAGACCTTCGTTTTTGGCGTCCTCCTTAGCCCATGATTAAGTTGGGGGGAAGGGGAGGGAGTTGATCATCCCGGATAACCTCTGCCTACCGGTCGTGTTCCCTTGCAAATAAGTCAGAGGTTGCACTTTTTGAACAGAAGGCTTGCCCATCATTAACCCAGTAGCAGACTCGATCGGGCAACCGGTACCTTCCTGGAACCTCTGTGTGCTGCATCGTGCAGGTAAACGTGGACGGTCACTGCATAAGTGTGTGTGTGTGTGTGTGTGTGTGTGTCTGCATTGCTTACCGCTGTAGCGTCCCCAAACCCCTTCAGTATCTGACAGTTTCCGTTGTGCCGCGTACCCCCCAACTTTGGCCCACGTAACGTGCGTTGCAGTAGCCAGCCCTTCAGCCACCTCCTTCCTAATTGCCTTCATGCGCTACCGGTCCCCGGGGTTTTCTTTCAGCCAAAATGTTGTCGCTGTCTGTTAGAGGAAGAAATCATGTGATGACCAAGAAATGACTCACGAATGAACTTGGCGGCAATCCTACCTAGATTGCTATTCTCCTGTCTCACCCAGTGTTGACTGGAGGCTCGACCATGCCTGCCATCACTTCCGGTAGTCCTCGACAGTACCTCCCGCCTCCCTGCTCTGATAGGGTTGTTTTTGAATTCCGGGCTTTCTGGACAACGGCATTTCGAGCTGTTACCATTCTACTTGTCAAGCCCTCAATCCGAAAGGAAATTTGAAACAGCAAATGCCACGACGATGTTGGCTGGTACTGGTGGTGGTGGTGGTGGTGGTGGTGGTGTTGGTGGTGGTGGTGTTGGTAGTGGTGGTGGTGGTTGTTGTTGTTGTTGGTAAGATGAGTAAGGCTCTCATTGACAATAAATGAGACTGCTAATGAACACACGCACGCACGAAGTTTGTGTGCAGATCTCTTCCTCTGGATGCTTTTTCTCTCGCTCTTTGGGCGTGCCTTTATGTGTGTGGTCCGTTCCCGCAAAGGGTGGTTTACAGGCCAAAAGATCCTCTGTCGCATCTAGCAGCGTCTGAAGACGTCTACTGCGTGTGTTGCGGTTTTTGTCCGATGGAATAAGATGATGGCAGAAGGTGCATCAGCAGTAAAAAGGAATGACGCCAGCTTATTTTCGCATGGTACGGCTCTGGTCGTGACTCATCCAGCCGACCCCGTGATGTCGCGGATGGCATCCTGTGAGACGATCTGCTGCGGCGGATCCGACAAGCTGGGTTCATACATTTCTAGCGACGGAGACAAAATGCCCGAGCTCTGAAAACCCTGTTAAATCAGGCTTTGTGTTGACACCCCTCTGACATTGCCAGCTGGGCTGGATCAAGGGCCGCGGACGACGAAGGACGTGCCCAAGCCACCGCTGTCGTCTTTCGTTTACGGTCCGCTCTATCCTTTTCACAGCCAAAGTGGACTGTTTCATTTGAGGCGGAGTCGATGTGCTGCACCGAAGCATGATTTCCAGTCGGTGGTGGTCAACACCCCTTCCAGTTCGTCCAGTCGCGGCTCACCGGACGCAACACCCGGCCACACCTTCAAATCAGGAGAGGTCAAGATCCCCACCAGAGGCGACAGGCATGTGAAATCGCCAGCTGTTCGAGTCGCGGTTGTCCGGTCCGCACATTCCCAACAAACTTAATGCCCCCTCCCCCCATCTCCTTGTTCAGTGCCACGACTCTACCTGGGTAGAGTAATTTTTCTAGTGGAGAGCGTGCCGGTGATTACTTCTCCCAGCCACAGTACTGGTGAACTTGCTAATCTAATACTTTTCGGCCGGTCAAGGTCATCGGTGACAAAGTCGCTACCAGTAACTTTTCGGATACGGACGCTCAATCCACTATCAAAGCAAGTACGCGCATCTTTGCTTACTTCCGAGCAGTACTGCCTGAAAACTGCGCGTTACGAGTACTGCGTCCGCTATCGTCATACGTTGCTGTCACTGATGATGCATTCGAGAGTGAACCCGAAACGTCGGACAAGTGCAGTTTTTGCCCCGACGATCGCATCCCCCTATCTTTATTTACTTCCTGGAACCCGCCTCGTCACGTGTATCATCAGTTGTTTTGTGTCAACGTCTGCTATCCTCATCGTCTTCTCCAACAGCTCTGTCTGCAGCAAGCACAACTGCAGAGCTCATCACTTTTCGACTAGCAACTTTGTTGTCGTTTTTTTCGCTTACGGGATATATACAATGGTAGAGGGACGCTCACCGATCATATTAAGGGACGCACTCGTACTGTTTTACCATTGTATCTACCCGATCGCAACCAACAGGACAACGGGCCTGGGGCTCGGCGGTTAGTGCATTGGACTTCTAACCAGCAGGTCGCGTAAGCAAGTCTCAGGGGTTGCAAAACCTGGGGTTGGATATGACCGGCTGACGACGGCTAACAAGCCAGAAATGGCCATTCCAGTCTCCCCATTCTTTGCCGGCAATATCATCCTGCCCTATATGTCATCGGGAGTACAGTATAACACCTTTGCCGTATAAAATTCATACCACTCGTTTGTAGGATGGGCATTGCGTGGTCATCTCAGAGTAGTTGATGATTTTCGACTCAAATGTTTATTGAAATTTCGGGTCCTGCATTTAATAAAATATATATATATATATATATTTATTTATTTATATATATAGGTAATAATTTCAGGAACTAGTAAGTGAGGGACATGGAGTTAAGTATAAGGGACGTATCTTTGTTCTGTCGTAGTGGCGTTAGGAAAATCCTGGTGTCCTCGGTGAATGTGCAGTTGCCTTTTCCCGCCATACTTCTTAATTACTGATTGGGTTTTTATTCTCCACCGTCTATGAGGAAGTTAGACTAAATCTCCAAGGCAAGACGAAGTTTCCTTGTCTGTTGTACAGTCGGTTTCGGTGGATGAATTTCACCCCTGTACGACTTGGAGTCTACTCACCTGAACCACCCGTAACCCGGACCTCACAAACTATTCGCTCACTTCGCCCAGGGTTTCTATCTTCAGTTGGTTATGTGGAAAGCAAGTTAGGTTTTAAACACTCCTTGTGATGAGAAATGTAACTTCCCAACTTATGGTGATCTCGAATATCAGTCTAGTGCAGATTAAACTCTTCAAGAGCCCGTTGGCTTAGGAGAGGTCAGAGGGTCTAATTCGTCGGGAATGGACGAGGGCGACTTTCAGGCTTGTAAGGACAACCCTGCAAAAACAATGCAGGGTAGTTTGCCGTCGTAGTTAACGGTGTTTATTTTGCTGTTTGGATCCCGATTGGGTGCTTTTGGTAGTCGACCTTATGGCTGTCCAACTTGTCAGCTCGCAGACCCAACTAAACGTTGACAGGGGGAGGTGGTTATAGTGTTTCCACCATCGTTCATTAGCCGTGACTGCGCAGCAGGTGAGGGAGCCATCCTGTGTGGTGCTGTGAGGGGTAGTTACGCACTTCTGCGCAGTGGGGTATCACCCCGTATAATGAATGAGACCTCACCCCACCGTCAGAATGATCTCATCAGCGCCTGGTTGGAAGAGCAGGAGGAGGAGGTGTAGCGGACGTCCTGGACCGCACTGTGTACTACCACAGCATGGGTCCCGAAATTCGTCCTACTATCCGCTCAATTCTGAAGACTGGGCAGATGGCCTACCTGTCACATCTAGTTCGAATTGGGGGAACCGTCTGGTGGGTTTTTTCGTAAATATTCGTACGGACCCGTTAGTTGTGACTACCTGAACCCTTACGCATTTTGTGATCCCAGTAGATAATATTAACCTCCTGACATGCATGTTCACGACAGAATTTGCGTGCACTTTCTGGAGTGGCTGCATTCGTGTTAACAATGGCGCAGCCAGCGTAGAGGGCGGTAGCCTTTTTAACCTTGTCTCTCCCAGACTTTATCTCTGCCAGAAGACCTTTACTACCAGCGCGATCTCGTGGGACTGCTAATGATAATGGTCGTCGCCCTGCGTGCGTGCGAGCTTGCGCGTAGAACAAAGGCGCTTCTATTGTCGGCGAGCCCGAGGGGTGAAGGTGGGCTTCCGGAGGCCGAGAACGTGAGAATTGGCGAATCGCAAAAATAGCTGTCTCGGATTCCTGGACCCTCACCCCCCCCCCTCATCTTGTGCCCTCTTCCAAAGCCTTTACCGCCACCGATAGGGTCCTCACATTGACGGCGGCGGGTGGAGTCTGCTTGCATCCACCCAACGACCTACTATGTTGACCTTTCCGTCCACGTTATGCTGATCATTGTCTTCATCATTTCCCGTGTTCTGGGGCCCTCCCCCACTAGTCAACGGGAAGAAAAAACAAAGTGGGATGGCAGGGTAAGCGGGGAGCCTGGGTACTCGCGTCTCAGCTCTGATCATTTTTCACGTCAGCCCTCAATCCTCTCCGGCCTCGGGAGGCTGGGTCCGCTCTGTTGGGTGGGAGTCGTACTTTTCGCTGCTGACTGCGAGCAGGACGGTTTACAGCCTACTGGCAAGTTCCACGCGCATATTTTATAAAGTCATTCTCTGTCGCTGCAGATCGGGTATTAATTCAAACCAGGAAAGGGCGCACACCGATCTATTGGCTTCACGAAGCAAACAAGCTCCGTGTGGGTTGCAAAGGTCACGAACAGGCAACCAGCGACAGAGAATGACAGGTGGCGAGGCATTGATGAACTTCGGTTCGATGAAGTGCTTATGACCCATCTGGTAGACCCCAGTGGTGGATCAACTGCGCCAGGTGCGTCTGTGCGCATGTTTGTGTTTCTGGTTTCAGCTTCTGGTGGTCAGGGTTATGATTGGCTGAATGAAGGCACAATAAGCCCGAAACAGTACTGTATCAATCTACCCGCATTCCCTGTCGTCCCTCCTTGCTGCTATTATGACTTGGCCGACTTCGGCCTGGTAATTGGTTGCCTGTTCGTGACCTTTGCCACCCATACGGAGCTTGTTTGCTTCGTGAAGCCAATAGATCGGTGTGCGCCCTCTCCTGATTGAATATATATATATATATATATATATGCAGAATGATATTACCGACAAAGACAAGGGAGACTGGAATGGCCATTTCTGGCTTATTAGCCGTCGTCAGCCAGCCATACCCAGAAATGGCCATTCCAGTCTCCCTTGTCTTTGTCGGTAATATCATTCTGCCTATATATCATGCGCCGCTGTGCGGCTGCTGGTTGGGCTCGAGAGAGAGTCCATAAGGCACAACGGAACGAGTGAGTTCCGTATGAACGATCGGTGAGCGCCCCCTAACATTGTATATTCCCGATAGAAAAACCGACAAGGCAACGGGCTCGTGGCCCGGTGAGTAGAGGCGTTGACTTCTAAACCAACAGGTCGCGAGTTCGAGGCTCGGGTGTTCCACACTTCGGGCTTGGGTATGGCTGGCTGACGACGGCTAATAAGCCAGAAATGGCCATTCCAGTCTCCCTTGTCTTTGTCGGTAATATCATTCTGCCTATATATATATATATATATATATATATATATATATGGGAGTTTTACCGACAATGGCGGCGAATACGAGGAGGGCGCTGTGTCTGGGTTTGTAATTGACATCATCAGTTGGTAATACTACGGACTGACACTCGATTTGAAATTAACCGGCACACCCTAACAAATACCTACATGATCGACGGGTGAGGTCAAATCGGTTGATCAGCTGCGTACAAAACCGGTTCTTAAAATCGCCTCCCATGAAGGCGTCTTCCACAGGGACAGATTGAGAATTTTTATAATTGGAAACTCTGCGCACTTATCTGATCTATCTTGTTCATATGTAGAAATTTTCACAAACCCGTATTGTCAGTTAGATTATTCATGTCTCATGAAATGTTAACCGAAATTCGAAAATGAATTTTAGACTAGAATGGATTGCCTACGTGGGGTTGTAATATTTATTATCACACATCATAGCCTGGAACTATTTCAGTCACCACAAGATACTGACTTTTGAATAAGCTTCTTTCTGGTCATCTTCAATTATTACACGCCATCAAAAAATGGCTACTTATAGAGTATGCATTTTTCTCATGGATTTTAGATGCCCTTAAAACTTGATATTTATTGTATAGAAAACATGCGCAAAACGCATTCTTGTACTTATTTAGTCGCATTTTACGTCTTTATCACATTCTAAACCCGAAAAAAACATCTTATGGTTTAAAAAGTGTTGTTGCGAGATTTTTGAGACCTTGAATTGTCCACTCGTGCAACATCGCATTAGTACGTCCGTTATTTATGCTTATAAAGTTCACATCCATTGCAAAACTCTATGAGTCCGGTATCATTTCTTCTTAAAAATAGATCGTTTTCCTTGCACGGGAAATATGCAGCAGAGTTTTAGGACCATAAACGTAAGTTTCCTTCGAAACTACTCTGTAACTGACAAAGTCCTTTAAAACCCAAAAGGCCCTTTTTTCAAGCACAAAGTTGTAAGAACGCGTAATTTGCGACCAAATTACTACCTGGATGAATATGTCTGTACACGTTTTCTATGAAATGTATTTCAAGTTGTAAGGGCATCCAAAATCAACCAGAAATATTCATACTATATAGGTAGTCATTTTGCAGGCGACCGGAAAGTTCATTCAAAAACCGGCATCCTGCATTGACTGAAATACTTTGAGATTATGATGCACGTTAAGCAATATTGCAAACCACCTAACTAATAATCATTTCCAATCGAAATCACATTTCAGAATTTTGGGTTAACATTTCATTAGATCGGCCAGCTGGGCTACGAACAAAGGCAAGGGACACCGGCGTGGCTACTTATTAGCCGTCATCAATCAGTCATACCCAAGCCCAAGCGTGGATCAGTTGGGATTCAAACCGGGGATCTTTGGTCATGGAGTTTGACACTGCCACCGAGCCATGCACCCGTTACCCTGTCGGTTGTGAGCTGGAATATATAATGGTAGAGGGGCGCTCACCGGTCGTTTCTATGGAACTCGATCGTCGCGTTGTGCCTCACGGACTCTCTCTCTCAAGCCCAACCAGCACACTTCGGGGTTGGGTATGACCGGCTGACGACGGTTAATAGGCCAGAAATGGCCATTCCCGTCACCCTTTTCTTTGTTGTTAATACCATTCTGCCTATATCATGCGCCGATGTGTGGCTGGTGGTTGGCCTCGAGAGAAAGACTTTGTCTTTGTCGGCACCATCTCATATATATATATATATATATATATCTCTTTGAAAATGGGAAAATGGGCATCCGCTCACTGGCACCGGTCAGAGGTAGGCCTGGCAGAAACTGGCCAGCGCCCCCTAAAGCAGCTACTGTCTCATTCACGGTTTGTCTATGAAACTGTTCTCTATTGGTTCCCCTTCGGGATGATCTCATGGGCCATTGCGTCTCCCGCTCATGCGTTTGTTTCGACTCATTGAAGGAAAACAGCCTGGCGAAATTTAGTTCTGTTTGCATCAGTGGCCTTCGTGTCCATCTTTTTTGGCAAATTGCCTACTTTTCTTCACGCCTTTATTTTGTTCCGCAGGTGGTATGTTCCCAAAATCTCCCGCAAGGACTCCGAAAGGCTCCTGCTTTTGAATTCCAACAACCGCGGCACATTCCTCATTCGCGAAAGCGAAACAACTAAAGGTGGGTTCTGTACTTCATGCGCAATTTATCCGAACTCTCCGCCACTAACAAAACATCGGCCTCTTGGGTATGGCTGACCGAGGACGGCTAAAGTGCCAGAAGCGGTCATCCCAATTTTCCTTCCCCTTGCTGGTCGGAAGGGTGGCGAGCATGTCAATGAACATCCCCCACCCCCCTCCGCTGACTTCTCACGTTGTCTTTTGCCTTTTTTGTCTCTGCTGAAGCTAAGGGTTTGGCCTCAGACAACCTTTGATGATCTGAAACTTCAGTAGTCAGTGTAACCTGTTCGTTGACACCCTGAGGATTCATGCCGCTGGATCTTCGCCATCGTGAATCAGGCAGTGCTGTGGGTTAATTAACATCCGCCGTTTCCCAACCTGCAAGACAGATTGATTGTACTCTCGACAATTGTTTTGCCCGGGCCTTAAAACCAACTTCAGGACAAGCCAAGGAGTCCGTGGCCTAGTGATTAGAGGCGTTGGACTTTTTAGCGGCTGGGGGCGTCACAAGCATAAATTTTAATGTCGTATGTTGAGAGGCGGTCTTGTAATGACTGATAAACGGGGATAGAATTAGCAGAATGCCGTTTTGTGTGGATCAAGAGAACTTTCCTTCCGCAAAACTACTGTGCGATTTTTGACGACGGTGGCGTCCGTTAAGTTTCATGCTTCCGTTGAAATGTCAATGAGTACTTAACGGTCTTCACTGTCCTCACTCAACTGTAGTTCAAAAGATAAAGAGCTGCAGTATGAAATTTATTGGCCTGACGTTTCGGATTCTCACTCGAACCCACCACCAAGAACCACCCCCTGTCAGCCATCAGGCGCCAGGTCGTGAAGCCGGAAGATCCGCGGCTACGGCAGGAAACGTCCGGAGTCGTTTCCCGGATCTTGTGCAGTTAGAGCAAAACAACTACGTCGGAGAAACTTGGAGATTACTAAGGACGCGAGTAGTCGAACACGCAGCAACACTGAGGAGGAACGAAGCTACCTCTCGGGTCGCAGTTCAGTAAACGCGAGTCGAACACACTTCACGTTCGACGAGGCCGAATTGACAACCGCGTGAGCAGCAGGATGCTGACTCATGTTTCGCCGATCTGGAGTCTATTAACTGACCTACTGACTTCCCGCTGCTATAGTCTGTGTTGAGACTTTCCCTGAACAGGGTAATTTGCCACGCGGGGAGTGCGCGGGCGGCCAACAGTTGCAGTAACAGCGAGCCAAATGGCCGAGAATCAACCGGGGCGATGACATCACGGTCATTAACGATTTTGGTGCGGACTAACAAACCATCATCGCATCAAATGTGACATCCAGCAATTAAGGCGGGGGGGGGGGGTGTGCTACTACTCATAGTGGGCGTGTGGTGGCCTGGCAACTGAATCCTGTAAATACCCCACTCTTTGTGTCCCCATCACTTATGCCTGCGCTGATTATGAGTTCGAGTGATAATCAGAAACGTCAAGCGGGTGAACTCCTTGTTCCAGCGATCTCACCTTCCCCTCAACTGCCTTCCAGAACTCGTCCCTTCGCATCTGTCGGAAATTCTGTGGTTTCTGCCTATCAAAACCCTTTAAAATAAGCGTCTTCTTATGTGGTGTGTTCCTGGCCGTTTTCTTATTTTTCTTCTTCTTCTTCTTTTTCCAGGCTGGATCATAATTGTAAACTCACCCGAACATAAAGGAGAATGAGGAGGAGAATTAGTTCAGTGACAAAAGCCTTGTAGAATTCTTCGTCAACTGAGTCACGCATAAAAGCCAAAACAGATTTCGGTGTATATACGGTACTATTGATAGAATAGGGTAATAATAAAAATTACAAGCCTCAACAATGGGCACCTTAGACAAAGAATTTCTTTGTTACTGCTCGAGCAAATCGAATTCCCAGCTCAAGGTCAGAATACAAAAAACAGTTTATTAAAAGAACGCTGATCACGCTCAAAAGAGGGTTACAAAAAGGGGAAACGGGAACGTCAACAGGGGCCAAATGTGAAAGCACTTGCGAAAATGACAGTTCGACCGTCACGTCCGATGATGTCCACCGTGGGCTCCATGGCAAGGTGAGAGCAGACACGGTGGCTTATGCGTGAATAAGCTTATAGTGCGATTAGACTTGCACAGCATCTACCGCACCCTCCATTCCTCCTCCTCCTCCTGGACCGGGTGTCAAGACACAGTCAAGAAGACCGGAGGCTGGAGAGGGCGCAGGCGGATGCTACGACGAAACGCTCACCTAGGCTTACCACCGTACTCCATGGTCCACAGCAAACACATAACCCGGCTTTTAACCAACAACGAAAGAAACGGGTCAGAAAGAGAGGTATGGCTGGCCAACCATGCCTGAACGCGTGCGCATCGACCGGCAGGGAACCAGGTGTCAGCGCACGCCAGGCTGTAGACATATCGATCGTAACTAACAGTACAGTCGTTTTAAAAGTTCATTTCTCGTTTATCAGAATCCCTGCATTGCTTATGAGGCGAACTGACTATGACATTTGGAGATTTTAACAAGGATAAAGTATATGACCGGGATAGGGTTGTTATTGGAAACTACCCACTATACTTATCTACGCAGGCGTTGTTGATTAACGTGTTTGGTCGGAATCCAGTCACGCCTAATTGGCGGCTCTAACCTCTGCAGGTTGACATGTCTTGAGCTAGATCATCCCGAAAACGCGGTGCTACAAAAGTGTGTGTGGAGACTCACTGCTCTGCATCCCCCACGCGTGATTCGGAACGGAACAGACTCGTCCGCAGTTGCGGGAATGCAAGGGGCGCCATTCTATGCATCGCTCCACTCTCCACATCTCTGATATATGTGGGTAACTCGAAGGACAAAATTAAGACACGACCTACTCCTTTACGTCCGCAATATGACCCGCGCCGTGCGGCCCAAATCAAAAGCGGTACCATACTACGTCCACGTGGGTTCATACCGTTCTACCGGACACGGGGTCTCCAGTACGTTTGAATGAGGTCCCACCCGTATAACCCCTTTTACTACTATTCTCCTAAGGCTTGCTCCACCGGTTATCTTTATCTGATCCCGGTCATATACTTTAACCTTGCCGAGATTCTGAGCAAATGCATACTAGTTAAGTAGTACTTTTGCATTTTATTTGTATTTGTGATTAGAACAGCCTTCTATCAAGGACTTGAATTTGTCATTCCACTCTCTGATGATATTTTCTGGTTAAATTGGAAAATCATTATTTTGGCCAGTTCAACGCCCTGTCCGGCCTTCCTGCTACTGTCTCGGACTTATGCGGTCTTATGGGCAAGCGTACAGTTCGCAAATTCCTGTCCGGCTCGGCGCATCAAACTAAGTACCAAATTCCCAGCATGCATCCAACAGCGGTGTCGGGATTCGTAGTACAGGCCGAAAGTGCCAGTGCATTTCCGTGGGTGCAGTAGACGCACCACGATTGTCGCTGTTGCATTCAGATTTTCCGTCTGACGAAGGCGCATTCAGTCAACTCTCTGATTTTTCTTTCATCCTTCCGCTCACAAATCTGACTGTCATGACAGCTAACGAAACCCACTCCGGTGCCTTTTCCGTCCTGTCAAGGTAACGCTGCGTAGGCTGAGTGGACAAAAGTTGCCTTTATCCTCCTCGTGTGGTTGGGATTAGGAGAAGCGTAGTCTTTAGCTGACCTTAATCAGCGCCCGTCGCACTAGCAATCTCCTGTTTTCTCGGCTCTCGCTCTCGCCTCTCTTGACACGCCACCTCCGCCTCCGCCCCCCCCCCCGCTCTTTCCGGCTGCAACGCTGCGAGTTACCGCGC
>CACRXP010000070.1:13521-39254 GCA_902702965.1 Spirometra erinaceieuropaei
TGACACTGACTTTGTCCTCATTTTCGAACTGTGTACTGTCGCCCCTGGTGGCTGTGACATTCGCATCTGCTCACACCCTGAGGAGAGAAAAAAATTGAACCACATATTGGACATGGTTTTGGCAGCAGGATACGATTCACGGGTGTATGCTGTCAACGAGTCAGGCATAACGCGTCGCATTTTGAATTGAATTGTCCCGCGTTTAAGGAGTATAATCAACGACCATTCTCGCAAGTGGGTTCGCTCACAGTTGGACTGTTTTAATACTATAATTGAAAAAGTGGATTTATAGTTACTGAGCAAGATACAAGTATCGTAGGTTGAGTTTTCTCGAGCAAAAACAGTGTATAGTTGTCAGCATTTAGTAGATCACGACTTATAAGACTGCCGATTAAACTCAAAGTCCTGAGAAAAGAATAAGAGGCCACATGGTATCGCCCTCTTCAAAGCATACTACTTCTGGCCAATGCCTCATTCAAAATGTTGGTTAAAGTATAAGCCTGTGGTCACCTTTTATTTTTCATATGAATGTTTTTACTATGCGAAGTCGAAAGCGGTTATAAGGAGGTTTTTCAAATATATTTGTACTATGGGTCATTATTAAAGTGACGGGCATTCTCGTTTGTTATAGGGGTCTAAATAATTAAAGGCTAAAATGCTTCAACAAATCACAGTCGGGAGTAATTCGAGGTGCCAAAGTTACCAGGGCAATTGCAGATTGATCACATCGTCTAAATGCTTGCACACGTCTGGTTTCTCCCTCCGTATGTAATCTGCTTCCAAATAACGCAAGGTTCGAGTTGTATTCGCTCGGACAAGTACTCGAAAAGATGTTTTAGGATCGACAACATGACCGCTATCTAACAAGTGTTTTTTATAGGAACGGGGGGTTTTGTTTTCCTGTTTGAAAAGCCAATTTGACAAATGCTCAGTGGCCCTGGTTGCCAGTTGCCTTTGCGTTCACCCAATGTACTTGCATCCGCAAGTGCATGTGAATCCATACACGCAATTTGGGGTGGCGTGCATTGGCAATGCATTCTTCGCCCGGTTAATTGAAAGGCTTTTTGTGAAACTGATGAAGATAAACTCTGCTGCGTTGTACGTTCTTTCTTTAGTGCGTCGCTTGATTGTGTTTGAGACGCTGTTACCCTTAAAAGGTAGACATATGATAAGGGGCTTCTTCGAAACGGACTGTTTCGTCAACTTTGGCCGTAAATGGTTGCTGTACTTCTGAATTAAGCGTGCAGGATAACCACGATTAAGTAAGTCTTCTTTGATGCGGGCAGTTTCTGTATCTAGGGCCTCCATGGAGCAAATATTTCTCGCTCTTTGAAAAAGAGCATGTACTAGATTTCGTTTCCATTGTATTGGCGCGAAGTTTTTGAACTGTAGGTATTGTCCTTTCCACGTAATCTTATGGAAGACGGAGCGTCTTATTAAGCCATCAACCTCTCTAAACATGAGGAGGTCTAGGAAGGGTAACTTGTTAAACTGCTCCATTTTCATCGTAAATTTGATTTTCGGATGCAAATTATTCATCAGACAATGTAGGTCGGCGGCGTCTTCCATGTTGTCAACAATCCTGAATATATCATCCACGTATATCCTGTATAATGTTGTCCTGTTTAATTTTAATGATAACTTTACTTCTAGGTAACCCATAAAAACGTCGGCGAGGATTGGCCCGAATGGACTACCCATTGCGACTCCGTCAGTTTGTCTGTAAAGTTCCCCATTAAACAGAAGTTGAACATCTTTGGTGCAAAGTACCAGCAGATCGCGTTGTATTTCCGGGTTTAATCGGGTTTCGGACGCATGCGCGCATATAACATCTATTGTTTCATCCAATGGTACATTGGTAAATAAGGATCCGAAGTCTAAAGAAATCATACACTTGTCGGCGATGTTCTGGTCCTTAATTTCTTCAATGAAATGAAGACTGTATTTTATCGTGTAGGTGGAAAACAATTGTTGCATTGGTTCTAGCTCTTTGACAGGCCATTTTGCTAGTCTGTGTATAGGTGAATCAGACATAGGGAGAATTGGCCGTAAAGATGTGTCCTTTTGTGCGTTTTTGATAGAACATATAGTCTGGGGAAATGTGTGCCTCTCGATTTTAGTAATAGCGCGGTTTTGGTATCAATCAGGTTTTTTTCCAACAACTTTTGAACCTTTTTCCAGACTGAGTCTTCCAACGTGTTGGTTTTATCTTTCCCAGACGCCTCTAGACGAAATTTGCTCTGATCATCGAAGATTCACTTCATTTTTCCCACATAGTCTTTTCGGTTAAGAATAACAACTCCATGGCCTTTGATAGGCTTAGAGACTATTATTTGTTCATGACGTTTCAATGCGGAGAAGGCAACTGTGTTCATCAGTTAATGGAGTCCGTTGTGTTACAGGAGCTTTACGATACTGATGAGCAATGTCCACAAATTTTTCTTTCAACCGGCCGACATCGTTAGTGGATCTGAGTACTATGTCAGACAGTTGAGAATTCAAGTCTTCAAACCGAGCCTCAATTTCAACTGGGTTTAATCTCCTGTTGGGGATGCAAAAGTCAAGTCCTAATGATAAAGCCCCTTATTGTAGCTTATTAAGTTTGATGTCAGACATATTAGGGATATTTTCATCTGTATTCAGAGGGAAATAATCGTCCGTAGACTTTTTGCACAATGACTTCCTTAAAACGGTGTGAATCTCTTGTCTTCCTTTGTATGATACACGCATGTTTCATGAACATTAACCAGGAGAAGAAACTTATCTTGTCGAGAATATGTTTTGTTTGGTCCAAACGAGATTTTTTTATGTCGAGGGCCTCAAGCAAGTCCTCAATTTTTGATTGTGCAAGACGGTCCAGATTTTTCGTGGTAGGACGTAATTTTCCCCGACGGAGGGTCTTGTAGAACTCCATTGGGTAATCCTTGCTGCATATGCAATTCTGAAAAAATTCAATCCATGTGTTTTCTTTCGTTATTCAGCATCGTAATTGTAGAAATCTGTCCAGAGACTTAATTATATCCGAGGACACGTGCTGTTTGAGAAAGCTAAGGCATTTTTTCCCCGGTATGAATTGAAAACAGGCGTGTACCGCAGAATTTATTGGGGCCAATAAACTTCGTGACGGCTTTTCAACTGCAGCCCTTTTTGTCCCTTAGGACAAAAAAGGGATGCGTGGGCATGCTAGCTTTCCAGCGCTCCGTATGTAAGCGTTAGTTGATTTCCTTATTCTTGTTGCCATAAAATCTTACATCGGTAGAAGTTACTTTTCGATAAAGAAAATAACTGCCAATGCCCCGAGAATCTTGTTAATTTTTGGTCAAGCATCGGTATTATATGATTGTATGCATCGTTTTTCTTGCCATTTTGCTATGTCCTCCTCCATAGCCAAACCCCTGCTTTCGCATCGAAGTACATGAGTACTTTTATTTGAATAGAAACGGCAAATTTTACTTTACCACTGAACTGCTATTCATGAAAGAGTTTTAAAACATTCTATTATCCGGCACTTGTAAGTTCATGTTAGCATAATCAGATAATTTAGTAGTTGCATTTCGCTGTAGGTGAAACCAACAGAAAGTTTCACATGCAGCGCCAGAGCCAAAATGTAGTGTCTCCGTGAACAGGCAAAGGGGAAGCGGAGACTTCAGATGTGCTCGGCAATAAATAGAGCTGTTCCCAGCAAACAGAAACTTTTATGACATAATGCCCGATTCGAAACAAATTAAGCCTCATCGTGTCAGAATAAAAATAAAAGAGCGCTTTTTTAGTCAAGGAATCTAAGAGAGTTAATGGGCGAAATTTCAAAGTTGTGTTGCTCCTCACACACTTTTGACCATCCAGCCTCATCCTGATTATGAGGCAAAATGCACATCTCTTAAAGCGGCTAAGGTTACAATGTGTCCACATATTACGCAACGATCCGATAAGCCTGGGAAACGTGCGCATGCAATATCGTTGTTCGCACAAGACATGGTTATTACTACTAATGGAGTAAAATTTTCCATTAATCCGGAGCACGGAGATTCCTGAGGTTCGCGTCCATTATGGTGCGTTAACAGCATTCTTAAAGAATAAAATATATCGTTCTTTGCGGCTGCTAAAATCCTTCTTCGATCTGAGTTGAATGTCGAGTAGCAACATGACATCTTAAATTGTAGACGAAACATGCACTTTATTGATAATTCAGCATTCGCCAAAATGTCGCGAAAGAAAACAGAGTTTTCTCAATTCGAAAAGGTATATGGACGCAAATGCTAGGCTCAAGTGCTTAGGTGTGCGGTACCTATTTGTGTTAGAGACTTGCAGCTCTGCGAGGCGGGCTGCGCTTGCCAACAGAGAACACGCCCATGACACCCAGAACGCTGTGGTCAGCGTGAGTCAGTTTCACTTGGTGACGAATACTGGTCTGCCTCAGGGCAGAAGTAGAGACAAGGGCCATTTGCACGCGAAGGCGCGCTAGGAAGACAATCACATTCTGTTTGGCTGCCGAGACTAAAGGCGTGGACTTTGTGAAAATTGGCAGTGCTTTCTTTCGTTTATATTTTGGCATGCAGTGAGTGACGGATCTCATGAAACGTTGGCTGAAATTCTGGAATGCGTTTTCGATCAGGAAGGATTGCTTGGTCGCGGTTGTAATACTGATTATTGTAAGGCATTCGCTTGTAACATTTCGGACTCGGCAGGATGTCGGCTTTTCAAAGAACTTCTTTTCAATCTCCTGTAGAAAGCCTGCTCGGTAAAAAAATGACTACTTAAGAAGCATGCATTTTTCCCACTGATTTTCGATGGTCTTGGAAATTCAAATATATTTTATAGAAACCATAAACAAAAATATGCTTTCTTTTAGTCCCTCAATAGAGAATCACGTCTTCTTTATATTTTATACTTAAGAAAGGAGTATAATTTGGTTTTAAAAAAAGCTTCTAATTATGAGACTTTTTAAGACCGCGAAATGTCCATTCACATAGCATCGTACCTGGCCGTTTACCACTATTCCTCATGAAATGTACAACATGGTCCGCATACATTGCAAAATTTTATGGACTCTGTATGATATCTCTTTAATGGCATAGAAAAATATGTTATTTTCTTTACGCGGAACGCATGCACCTTGAAGAGTGAAATCACTAAGCGCTAATTCAACGAATCATCAGGCTCCAAATTATTCGGCAATTAGAAAACTTTTTAAAACCTAATTATACTCCTTCCTTAAGTCTAAAATATAAAGACGACGTGATCGTCTATTGATTGATTAAAAGAAAACATATTTTGGTTTATGGTTCCTGTAAAATATATTTGAATTTCCAAGACCATCGAAAATCAATGGGGAAGATGCATGCCACTTAAGTAGTATGATTAGCAGTAGTATAATGAGTCTTCAAAATGTAATAGCTTTAGATAAAATAATTAAATTGTAAGGTTTGTGACACTAACATATCCGTTACCTGGCTGTAAAATAAAAGATAATACGTAAGGTTAAGTGTTAGCATTGTCTCAGAAAGAGAGTTCTTTGGACAGCACACTATGCAAGGACTTAACATCATTTCCCTGTCATCTGCACATCCGGCCTTCTTGGCCACATCACCAAAAAAGTTCGTTATTGGATTTTCCCTCAATCCGACTAGACTCATGCAGGACAATACATAAAAAATTTGCATTAAATCACACATTACCTGCTCATCTACATGCCAACTGTTAAAACGCTAGGTATTCGATGGCCTTCCGATAGAATTTGGTACTACTTATAGGTAAATTTTGCAAATAAAGAACAGTACGGCATTAGGAGAGAAGCAACCGACATCAATAAAGCCTTTGAATTCTAGATAAGACCAAAACATGGCGTAAATAAACACGGTCGACATATGTTGCCGTCTCCACTCGTCGTTAATAGCAGATCACATTTTAACGCTTTTCCCACTACGTTAAAAAAATCGGGAAAATGTCTAGAATAATTGGACAGCATACCGCCGGTGACTGACATTCCGAAATAACAAACAGGTAGAAGGTTCAGCAGTAAAGAAACCTGGTGTTTTTGGTTTACGACTTTACGCGAACTTGCAAACAAAGGTTAACCGCGCAGCGCATACTGTTGGCTGCATTTTATCTCGCGTTCATTTCATAATTAAAGCAGAACTATGTTTAGGATTGGTAGTGCTCCTAAAGTTCATGTACAAATTGAAAATTTTAGTTTAAATAACATGGTGTTTTGTTCTTTTCCTGGAAAGGATATGATTGGCTTAATTGCTCGCACATCCGTAAGCCATAATTAATTTGCTTGACCATAAGGACCATGCTAAAATGTGTAAGTTGTTGAAGAGATTATTGTTATATGCCGGCGAAGTTTAATTTCAAGTCAGGTCCAACATGACAATCTAAAGATTTTTAGCGACAAGTCATCTACACAAATTGTAACTGGGAATCATATCCCATGAAAGTGACCTGCACTTCTCTCAGTTTTCAGGTAAGCAAAAGCTTGATCATATTCTCTGCAAACAGTAACAGTAAACGGTTCTTTCGAAATTACATTGCGCTTGTTGAGAAGGTGTGCTAGATCCTCAATAACCTTATGTTTGTAATAGATTCTGAGGTGGTCGAATAACTACCCACATAACCCTCTACGTTCAGGGTTATTAATGACGAGACGCCCTAACGAGCTAACTTCACAAAACATGTATGATTTAAAGAAAACATTACAATAAACCCAATACGTAATAGATTGCGCCGTTGAAAGTGCTTCATCAGAAATCGGACTAAAGTGGATTGGGCATGTAAAAACCGAACAAAATATCAGCTGAAAGCTCCGAAGTAATAGCATTTATAAAGTGAGATGATGATACATGCATCAATCGACGTATCGATCTTGATGCCATGTACACAAATCTCAAGAAAAAATGGAAAACATAATAACCAATCAAGACGTGACATCAGCCCACAGCATCAACCCACAGTCCAGAGCAATATCGATTTTTTGGGTATGTTTAAATTTTGACTGTTTCTTCACACTTACTAAACGTCTGAAGACGAGCTGGGGAACCAGAATCGAAAATTTACGAAATAAAGTTTGTTCATTTTCTCAAAGGACTCATTTTTCTTCGAATTATGTTTCTTGGGATGCCCATCTTCCAGTATATAAAGTGAGAAATATACAAAAACCATAAAACACAACTAGTCGGGTAATTGACTGCGTTTTTAATTATGAAATTTAGATTGGCGCAAGAAGGCTTACAACCGTGGTAATTTTCATATCGAAGAGCTCCCACAATTAAGAATTCATATCACATACGGTATGAAAATTGCTCACTTTGCCCGATGTTGACTAAGATTTTCAACTCCGTCCAAGGATTGTGCCCAGATTGTTCTATTTTCACACTGTTCGAGCGGTGCTTAAAGGGAGCAGAATAGACGTCAATTGATTTCTTCATCGGAAAGATCGTAAGAATAAGCGCCCCCACTTAACCTAGCAACTGACTTAAACTGGGGTTGTTCTTTCCTAAAATTTTTGTGTTATTTTGCATGATAAGGAGCTGTTGAATTTTGAGTCCGAGTAAAATAAAATACACGTTAGCAGACGATATTTATTCGCTAATCCTTATAGGTTCTTTGTCGTTGTGCATCTAATCGCAAATAGCTGATGTGATAAGCCCACATGATCAAATGCTAAATCAACTTTTCTGCTCAGTTTCTGGGGGAAAAAGTTAATATAATGTTGTTAGTAACCAGCTTTCAAGAATGAGCTGGATGTATACATAATTCAGAACTAATAAAAACTGTCAACAGAATGATGAAAAACGGCAAATAGTTCTCAAACAACCTCCCGATCGATTTTTAACTTTTATGTACGTTCATCTATGTTTCCATAATGTTGTACTTAAACATCTAATTTGTAAATTTTTTGCCGTCATTTACAGCCCTTTTAAGTCTTCGCCTGAAGAACGAGGTCGGGTGTGGTTATGTAACTCCACCTGAAGTAGATAAACTCCAGTCCCCTCTAATAAAGTACCGGTGGTAATAGCCGTTTCTACAGGTGGGTCCAGGGAACTCACAGGCGACGTGATCAAGTAGTTGTATGTAAAAGAAAAGCTATTGGGATTGCGTCGTTGTGCCTTGAATTGTTAAGGAATAGTTGCGATAATCCCTAAACCTAACCTCTGACCCTCACCCATAACCCTAACCCCTGACCACTACCCCCACTCTAACCCCTAATACTAACCACTTAGTTTAACCCCAACAGTATTGTCTCAATCAGGTGGGCCTGCCAAATCATCTCTTACCAAGAATGCTATCATTCAGCTTTACGAATAGTTTTAGTTATACTGATATTCTAAGCACAGGCGTGGTCTTTCGCTTGGCTCAATATGTGCTCAAACATAAGCACTTTTGAAGTGCGCGGCCTGCTCTTCACCTTTAGGTGGTCCAAAAAAACTTAAAAAACCTCTTTCACAAATGCCAACTGATAGCACCTAATCTCCCTTTACATAAGAATGATAACGACGAGCACACACGCATGCCTTATGTAAAATAATGCCAGTGTAAGTTAAATCGTCTAAAAATGCAATAAGTCCTGTGTTTCATATAAAGTCAAAGTGTCTCTAAAGTAAGCATGATGCATTATGAGTTGATATCTTTTAAAGAAGAAAAAGCCGCATATCTGAAAGGCCTGAAAGCCAGTCTAACAATCTGCATCAAGTAAGTAGTGATTTCTCGCTATTGCGGTCTAACTATGTAGTTGTGTAAGGCTCTACGGCGTGGTGGATGCCTTGAGATCTTGTTTTCTGCTATTCAGCAACGCGACCTTACATAAAAAAATCCATCCACACTCAAGGCTCACATGGTAATTGCTGCCAGTGTCTTGTGTGCACAAGGGTTCCGGAGTTTTTAATTAAAATTGGCTGATCATTGCCAGCTTGCTGCATTGTTTTGTAAGGAAAATCGGCTAGATCGCAGTTGGTAGCCAGGCCCCGTATTACAGGTGGCTGGGGGTTTATTTTCCGGAGCTCTTTTGTAGGACAACATAATCACATCTGGCCCATTTGGTTTCCGTTTTACGTTTGAGGTTAGGATTAGGGTACCGGTTAACGGTGCCCGATTTTCCGGTCAGGGTTATACCCTTTAGTCGGACGTTTTTGTGTTACGTTTAGAGTTTGAGCTGACGATTAGGTTTCAGTAGTACAGTTAGGTTTTACAGTTAGGGCTATGTCTAAAGGCTACGGTTTCGTTTACGATTTCGGTTAGGGTTAGAGTTAAGGTTGCCGTTAGGGCTAAGGGTGAACGTTTAAGGTTAAGGCTAGGATTATGGTTAAGGTCGTCGTCCGCTTCCCCATTCCTGGCTACCAACTGCGATCTAGCCGGAACCCTTGTGTCTGATGTCAAAACCCCCCCACATTTAGCGGCAGTTTTTTTCAAATCAAATTAGCTTGTTTTTCATTTCTCGAGTGGCCAATATTGGGAGGCGTCGAACTGCCACCTGTAGATCTCGTCAGGAAAGCTGGAAATATCCCAGTAAAGGCATGTTCAGACGCAAGAGAATTGTAAGCAGCTGCATAAATTAGGTCATCATTGGATGGAGGGCGAAAAAAGGTGTCGATTCCAAACAAGTACTCTGCCTGAATGTAGTCGCTGAAAGGTATGTATGCAAACACCACTTCAGCCCGCCTCCCAAATTTACGAACGGTTTTCAATAGACTGATTGGATGAAAGCACAACAGCTTGTCATTTTTGCAGAAAGATACTTGTACGGCAATTTTCCAATCAGTGTATTTTTTCTATTAAATATTCTTTCGACAAGGATAAGAACACCGCATTTCAGCTTATGTTTTGTCATCTCTCGAACATATCATGAGCTCAGATCAGGCGGCCAGGACAAGTCTGAATTAGGCCTTGATCCATCCTACGGAAAACATTCAAAGCCACAGTAGAGTTGCTTCCGCTAACTGATTATGCCTACAACAGTAAATACAAATTAATCTCACCTCTTTTTATTTCGAAAAGTCAATTTGGCAAACACGTGTTTTCGGTAACTCATCATCAGGCTAAAACAGTTACATAGAAGTTGAAAATATACGAAGTTCACTGGGTTTATAGGAAATTCAGGAGCTATTTACACTCATCGTTCCCACGCCACCCGCATGGCGAGGGGTGTTATGGCGTGGTCGGCGTGTTATTGTCATTGGGTCAAGGGGGCGAGGGGGAGAGGTAACATAGTCTGTGAGTGATGTTTGTAAGTTGGGCACGTTGAGCACACATCACTGCCCATTAGGAGGTTGGGCGACGTGCGATTATCTGGGGTTGGCGTTGGCCACCGATGACAGAGAGTCTGTGTCAATGTCTTCTGACAACATACCATTGGATTGGCTAATCGTATAGGCACTGCCTCAGCTTCTAATTTCCTCAAAAATTAATGTGCAAACTTGGATTATATAGTTCGAAATAAAGTTTGCTAGGCTCGGTCTGATAGTTGTTGCAAGTATTTAAACAGCTACTGCCGAATAACCGCATAATCCTCACAAATTGTCAACAGGCAGTCAGTGATATACACGTACCGAGTGCTTCAACAGCTGGAAACACAGACACTTGCGTTTCGCCTATCCTATGCCGCTGCGTGAAGCAGCTGCGAGGAGTTCGACTCATTATTGGGCACTCCAGCGTCCCCTATCTCATGAGTCAGTTTTACTTTACAGCTCCTGATAGGACTCACGTGGGCATTCAGTCTGCGTCGAACATATAAAGATAGAAAGACGCCTAGAGACAACTGACATGTGAAATGATTTGGATGACTGACAAATGACTAACTACAGTTCACTCCTTAGGTAACGAAGCATAATGTTTACGCACGGCCCAGAAACGACAGCAATTATAGTAGAAATTCCAATTTTCGTAGCATAAATTTTGCTGTTAAGGTAGTAAAACCTTTATTCTTGATCAGTTAGCTGACGCCAGAACTCCATGCACATTTGTAGCATAAGACGGCTCTGTCCTAATTTTCCTCATAAGTGAAAGAAACTCTTTTAAAATTTTGATTTTTCAGGATAGATGATTGTCGACAACTTAGAGACCATTGACTATAGAAATATTTACCTAAACTTTCGCCACTTTTTCCAGTGCCAAACTATTAAATATAAACGAGATCATTCGTGAAGAAGAAGACACAATCGCTGAAACAAGAGCTCTATTCGCCTGACGTTTCGGATCACTGTTCTAACTCATCATCAGAAACAAAAGCAGATACGGGCGGTTCATGCACAAGCGTCTGCAGTATTTATAGGATGCAGTCAACATGCTACCGCATTCCTACGAATACTCACGGCTCTCCCCCCACCTTCATCAGGGATCACTGCATTTCGTGCAATGCCCGTTTGACGGCCGAAATTCGCGTCGTTGATTGCTGTAGTTTCCTCACGCGTGTTGGATGTTTTAAACGCATCAAGTTTCAGTCGACTTTCCTAATTAAATACGGTTTGATTTACCTTCATGAGAACTGTAAAGTGTCAATTTTATCCATACGGCTTAATTCCCTACAACCACTAACACGTTTGATTTCCAGTGGAATTAGGATTTCTCTTTTCTATATAGTAGGATGCACAACATACTAGATGACGGAAAGTGTAAGTTTCAAAATACTGCTAACGTCGGTCAATAATGTAGGATACAATTTTTAGCTCAGATCACTGAAGCGGTAACAGTAAGTTTTATTTGCAAGTACGTTGAAATCCATTTACTGAATTTGTTTTTCACCGCTTGTGAGCACGGTTTATGGTACACTATCAAGTTTTATGATGTTTTTTTACTAAACATCCTACATTTTAGGCAGACGAGTGGTTTCAGAATTTCGGCATCACCTACCACGCAGCCTCTACAAGGTATCCCCTAATGCTAAATAATGTTTTGAGAACACAAATCGTAACTTTTACGCTAAATAACACTCATTTTACTAAAAGGCAGTTAAACCTGACTATAAATGTACAACTCGGCGGGTCAACCGTGTTCATTTTGGTTTACGTGTGCAAAGTCTTGAATGCGGGATTATGTTAGACGCCTTTTACACTGAGACTCAAGAGTCTTCTGTTACACGTAATTTTGGGGTATAAATATAATCACACTTTACGTTATGCCGACGTAAGCAGTATATACTTAAAAAATTTCGGTGTCTTCATCATCCACAGGAAGTGAATCGTTTACTGTTTTAATTTGACGGAAAGGAGTGGAATAAGTACACATCACATCCACGTCAGTGCTTTTTACCAACTGGTATGCCTCAAATTCAGCAGTCAAAGCGCAGATGTTATTCCCAATAGATATGCTGTGGTGCACGAATAAAATCAACAAGATAAATTTAACTGTAGTTAACGCACACACACATGCACCTATATTGTCAAGTAGGCGGAGCATCTTCCGAAAGGAATACGCGTAGGAATATGTCCACCAACGCACTTTGTCAATATCAGTAGACATGATTTATGGTTGTGAAGAAGTCACCTACGCAATCCCAAATTATTGTCACTATTCAAAAAAGTCTTTTCTATCCTGCAATTTGCATTTAACTTTGTAAAGCGACTTGATTTGGAAATTTCTGTGAGCTAATACTATGGATAGAGGTGAAAATCGGATGTTCAACGCATTTACCAACATATATTCTGCTCTTTTTGTCAGTTTTTTTTGAAAATCTCACGGGAAAGTGTCAGCATTATTTCTGTTTTGTAGAGAATTAAATACGGTCGCAAATTTTACGACTTAGTTTTACGTTCAAAAAGGCCTAATAACTTAAATTCTCTAGATGTCACCAACATGGGTCTTCTTCCCAAAAACCCAAACATATATTTCGATGAATTTCTTTGATCGCAAAATATAAGCGCTAGAGATAAGTTTCGGCTGCAAGGTCATGGTTTTCCCTTGTAAATTTTTCAAAAATGAAATGCTCGGGGCAATGCATATAATTTTTAAGAATATCTTCCTACCCGCGTTTATTGGAAAAAAGCGCCAAGGTGACTACGTTTGAACAGAACCCTATTTACAGTTTTTTTACAACCCACTATTGGCGTCTGACAATGAAGGGCGCTACTTTCGTCTACGCATTAAAGCAGTAGAACTGACGCAGTTTTTCTAGGCTGGTAAGAACCATTCGATAAGGTGTCAGTGATCAAGGCTCCTCCAAAACAAGAGAACACCAGACAAGCGCTTTAGCCTGTAGGCAGTTTCTTCGATGGTACAGGGACCCTAACCGATAGGGTTACGAAACTCACTCGTCCCATTTTGCCTTGAGGCATTTTCTCAAGCCCCACCAGCAGCCGCAAGGTGGATCTTTGTCGGTAATGCTATTTTGACTATATTTTTGTCGGTTGTTACCAAGTGGACAACTTCGAGGTCTAACCACTCTAGCTGAACCATAATTCGGTTCAACTCAGGGCCGGATGTCAGGCAGCAGTAACGGATTATAAGGACTGCGTGGAGAAGGTGAGAACACTGACTATCAGGGTACGCAAGTCCACGTTAATTTTTATACGGCACTAGTTTGAATTTTCAATGCATTACGTTCCGGCCAGCTTTATCACTCACATGCAAAAAGTTCAATACATTTAATATGCACTTTAACTCTTCTTGATACTTGTAAAAAATCCAGTATCTTTTAGGAAGAGCACATAGATGAATCACTGCCTAAATTTATACTACATCAAGTAGCATTTTCAATGTATTATCTTTAAGAAAGGCATGTTTTGCGTTTAAACACTTTGAAATCAGGAGAACTTGGAAAAAGTTGGCATGCGCATTCGTATATATTTATACTTCCCCCTTTGTTATTGTCGTTAAACTATAGACAACATGGCTCACACGTGCTGCATTATCCGCCCAGTTTCTTGATGGCCTCTTCAAAGGGACTCATGTAACCAGGTACGTAGGAAGAACAGAAATGCAGGTGTAATTTCCAAATGCATGAGTGTTATTAAACACTTTACACGAAAAGTGATCCTCACCAGTATAACCGTCACTCCTATAGGATTAGTAAAACTGATGTATTCTTCTCTATGATTTATTTAAATCAGGCGCGAATATAAATAAGGTTTTGCAGGCAAGAGAGGAAAGGGGAGACATTTGTCCGGTAGTTTCCTTTAAGTATAATCAGCGTGTTTGCCGAAAACCAAGTTAGACATTATGGCTAATAGTTCGTGAAATTCGGCGTATGCTGTGTAATCTTTTTTAACTGTATCGCGACAGGCAATCTACGCTCTAAAGCAGCAAACATATGCCTAAGCTTTACCATCTAAGGGTTGACATCCATAAAACACATTCCGTTGCAGATACTTAGAACGTTACTGTGTACTAAAACGGTTCCTATCAACCGGGTTTCGATGAAACCAAACCTGCGCTACTAACTAAAGCCATCCCTTTTATTATGTCGCCTATGAACATATACACACATAAACAGCAAAATCAGACTTGTTTTACAGGCTGGTTTACTTCTTATTCGACTAATAACGTTTATGCAAAAGATTTAAACAGGAATGTATTGACATTTTGTGACTGTATAACGCCAGAAATGTAGAGTGCCAAGCCCAAAACGGTCATGAAGGTCTGCTGCCTTAGAAGGTTAACTTTCCCTGGAAAGGTATAAGAGCAGATAAATCAATAAAGCATTGAATATTTTACGGCATGATGTTAATGCTGGACCATCTCCTTAAGTATTCCGTTTAAAACTTGCAAAATATTCACGATACGTGTTGATCAAACGATCCTCGTGTACATCCATTGTTCTCAGGTAAAGACATTTTCCTTAACGGCTACAATGAGTAAACTGTCTGCGTAAATATCACTTTTGCCCATACCCACCTGGTTTTTAGCGGCAAATCAATTGACTCAAATGGTGGCCGCTGCCTAGAGCTTAAGAATGTTCTGCCCCTAGCGAATCTTCCATCGGTATTGTCTATGCACATAGAGCGGTTAGCATCATTCACACCGGTCAAATGGCAAAGTTAAACATCCGAATGTTTTTTATCGACTTATTGCGCGAGTTTATTCCTTGACGAAATAAAAGAGGAAGGTCCACTTGTTTCTATTTCAATAATGAAAAGATAAAAGTATTGGTGGACTTTTTTCGAAATATGATGAGCATTTATTGCGTTCAAAACTAAATAATAAGTCACAAACACATAAGGCATTTTAACCACTTATTTTATACTGAAATAAAAGGAATCAAAAATACAAGCTCAAGATAGGGCGTTTTATCATATGCAACTTTACAACCAACAGCTAACTGCATTAGACGAAAAGTCGCACAACCTGCGATCGCAATGCTTCCGGTTTTGCTTTTTTGAAAATCTCATAGATGACACTGTGCAAGCTAACAGCTAGCGTGCCAGTGGCAGTCGAGGGCTCCATTAGTCGCACAGTCATGCAATCTTTAAAAAATGGAACCGACAGTTAAAGTGAGATGGAAAAATGCTTGTCAAGGTCTCTTAGTTCTCGTAAATGCATTTCTGATTGTCAGGTGAGTGCCTAGAGAAAAGACCTTAGAACATGCCCTGGTGGTTTTAGAAGCGGACAGATGACAACTCATTTCGATATAGGATTACGTGGAAATGAGACCCAGAGTGCTAATGGCGTCGAATTCGCGAAGGATTCTGGTCATCATATGCAAAACAAACACAGCGCAGCTGTTTAATGCTGACTCTTGAATAGCAGAAGACAAACAACTTTCCAAATACTTCCGTTTTTTTTTCAGAATCTGATTAAAAGTGACTTTTACTTTGATGCGTCTGCAGTCTTTCTGCGATATGTTAAGGCTAATTAGGGAAGGGAAAATATACTGAATGGAGAAAGGTCGGCAAGATTCGGCCACGTTGTCATGGTCCAAATGTAGAAGCAATGTGGGCATTGCAACTGAAGTAAACCGAAGGTCGATGCCGAAATCGTTAGTAGAAAAGTAACCAAAGCTACAACGGAGAAGGGCAACCTGATGTTTTAGTTTACAGGTAGGGTTCGTTTTTGGGTTGGGGTTAGTGTCAGGTAGAGAATTGAGTTTAAGGCTTGGGTTTGTGTTATGTGCAAGGTTTACGGTCAGAGTTAGGGTTTGTACTGTGGTTTAGGTTTGCGTTCAGTGTTAAAGTCGAGGTTAGGGTTTGTGTTACGGTTAAGGTTAGTGCTGGGATTTGGGTCAGAGTTGAGATAAGGCTTAGGTTTAGGACTGGGGTTTGTGTTGGGTTAAGAGTCAGGTTTAATGTTAAAGCTGGGGTTAGCGTTAGATTTATAATTACGTTAAAGATTAGGCATACTTTTTAGGTTACGGTTAGGTTAACCGTTAGGTTTGGGGTATTGCTACCCCGCGTATCCCGTCAGCCGGGTCTTTTGCGGGGATTCTAAGCTTCCTTCAATTTTGCGGCAGATTTGTCATTCCCGTTCCAGTCTCAGCTACTTTCCCCACTACCGATTTCAGCATCTCCCTTCGGCTCTCTTTACTTCCAATGCCCGCATTTCGTTTGGGACCAGGATAGCGTAATCGATCCCTGCCGAAATATCTAATTAAAAACAAGGAGGAATCATGAAAGTTTAGAAATGTTTAAAGTCAGACAATGAACGAAGTGGGAGTGTTCTCAAAGGTCAAATTTATTTTCGGTCCTAAGGGCACTCTAGTCACCGAAAAACAGTTCAAAAGAAAATACTTCAAGTAAAGTGTTATTAAAATCCAACATAAAAGGAACTGAAGGATAAAGATTGTAATTTTTCCATTAAACACGGTGGGAAAATGTCATCTTGGTAAACTGCGTTGTGCAATGAATATATTCGAATTCAACCGACGGTTGTCAAAGACAATTCTAAAATCTGTCTAGATAACTTGGCTTGCCCTCTATATCATGTGGCCGTTATAAAAGTATTAAAATAAAGTTAGACAATTGTCTCGAGTTACCATCTTATAGGTTACTATCAGATAATTAAGTATGTGGACTAAATTCTGAATTCGTTGCCAACAGAACTTTGATATTTAAAGTTTACTGACACATTTAACAGTACAGTGGCAGATAGAGGCAGAGAGGCGAGTCCCACAAAACAGTTCAGAAGGAGAGGATGCATTCGTGGTATAATGTGATCAGGGCTGATTTGATAATGAAATATTCCATCTACGCAGCCGTCTGCACTAGACATGAAAACTGGTGGATGAGTGAACCATGCACCAAATGCCCTAGTCCAAGGCTATCCTTCTTTATTGGTGGAAAATCTGTCTGGAGGTTGGAGATAGATTATTTCTATGAAAGTATTCTATTAGTTGTAATCAGGCCTCAGATACTACTTTTTCGCACACCTGTTGAATTAGTTTTTGCATTTTTGCGTGCAACGTGAATCAGTAGGAGCATAGACCACTGCCGAAAGAGCGCAAATCTGAAAACTGCCCGAGCCTGCCATGCGCCTGCATGTCCAAGTTAGGAGATGCGTTAATGTTAAGAACTAGACCCTGAAAGAATATTCCCCTTTTGGTCGCAATATCCTGCAAAAACATTTTTTCAGGTGGCTCTTATACCTTTACGACAATCTTTGTATTTCGCAGCATACAAACTCATCGCACCAACTGCTACCGAATAAAAGGTGCTAACGCATATTTCACGGCTTTTTGGACTTTCAATGTTACCGTCATTTGTCAGCTTGTCATATCCTCGATCTTTCATGCATGTTTTCCTTCACACTTTGCCCTTTTTTCCCTGTAGTGTTCTCGTGCGCCATGGTTTTTTTATTTAAATGACTCTTCCAAGAGAGGTGCTTTAGCAGTTATTTCGCTGTCGCTTGCACATATGACGTCATGTCTGGGGATTATCGTGTGCATATTTGTTAAAAGGAAGTAATAAATCAAACAGATAGCCTGGGACGACGTTTGTTTTAGTAAGTCTGGATTCCCTCAGTCGGTTTTACATATAGCACTTACTGTATGCAGTTCTGAGCGTCCGAAATCCCTTTCGAAAGCCATTTGCCCCGCTTTTATGTCCACTTTACTCAAACAACTCATCGTATCATTCCCATGCACTTAAACCGCTGGTCAACGAAGAATAGGAGTGCACCTGTTCTGTTTGTCTTCAGTCCTTCGGATAATCTTCTGGGCCAACCAGTCAACAACCGAACCGCTAATCGCAATGCTTCACCGTCCAGCAGATAGACCTTTCAGACACTTCAAATGGTCATTGCATCCCAATGGCAAGACCTGCCTCCGCATACAGAATCCTGACAAGAATATCCTTTTTGTCTATTTACCTATTTGCTTCGGGTCTATTTCACCAGAACAGCCTAAAAATAAAATTAAATATTTCCAGTAGCTTCTTCAGAGTCCATCCAGGTGTAGTCACACATGAAATCCGTAGCCGCCCTCTAAACAGTCATTCGTTTTTTGGGCCTTCGTGCATTTGTAAGTTATTTGGAGCCATATATTTTTATTTTAGTTTTTGAAAGGACGATAAAAGTGGACATTGTATATTATCGCCCATCTAACAACTGCCTCGCCTGTAACTTGTTTTCTTTCCGTGCATTTATGACGTGATGCGCGCCTCAGTAACGCCACTCTTGTTAATTAGGTCTGCCTACTAACGATACTGCTAGAGCCGTCCTCCTTAGGAGTTCTTTAAGGTGCAACACCGTAAAACTCACTAATGCTGTGGCCACTTGCATGTAGTTGATAAACGGTTCATCCAAAGAAGTATTCGGTGAAATTGTCCTACATACATTGGCGATATGGCTACGCAGTTCGCGTGTGCAAACCATGTATACTTAGATCATTGCCAGGTCACAAACCAGCAGATAATCGTTGATTTCACCATAAATCGTAACCAGTGCCGACTATTATATGGCAAAGTTGTATACAGTGCGCATGGCCTATTAAAATCTGAACTCAAAACCGTTCAAAACAAGACGCCAAAGCCGCAACAGTTAATATGTGTCAGAACCCGTAACTGAATTCCGGTCATGCCACAAACAGACATCATCTTAACGCTGACCCAAATCTCAACATCCTACCTGAACATGATGGCTTCTACAGCTAAATAAAAGCGCTGACATGCAATTTTATTTTATGAAGTTTTATCACCTCAGTTGTCATTTCCGGTCTTCTAAGCAGAAAACATAAAGGTGAGTTTCGACCTTGATACAGTTACAAGCTGATCAAACATAGCTAATCTTGAAGAGAGAGGCACGGTCGCTGGGACAAGAGCTCTATTCGCCTGACGTTTCGGATTACTGTTCTAACTCATCATCAGAAACAACAGCAGATACGGGCGGTTCATGCGCAAGAGTCTCCAGTATTTATAGGATGCAGTCGACATGCTACCGCATTCCTACGAATACTCACGGCTCTCCCCCCACCTTTATCAGGGATCGCTGGACTTCGTGCAATAACCGTTTGATGGCTGACATTCGCGTTGTTGATTGCTGTACTTTCCTCACATGTGTTGGATGTTTTAAACGCATCAAGTTTCATTCGACTTTCATAAATAAATACGGTTTGATTAACCTTCATGAGAGCTGTTAAGTGCCAATTTTATCCATATGGCTTAATTCCCCACTACACCTGGCACGTTTGATTTCCAGTGGAATTAAAATTTCTCTTTTCTATATAGTAGGATGCACAGCATACTAGATGACGGAAAGTGTAAGTTTTAAAATACTGCTAACGTCCTTCAATAATATAAGATACAATTTTTTGCCCAGATCACTGAAGCGGTAACAGTAAGATTTTATTTGCAAGTACGTTAAAATCCATTTACTGAATTTGTTTTACACCGCTTGTGAGCACTGTTTATGGCAAACTATCAAGTTTCATGATGTTTTTTTACTAAACATCCTACCTGTAAGGCAGACGAGTGGTTTCAGAATTTCGGCATTACCTACCACGCAGCCTTCCCAAGGTATCCCCTAATGCTAAATAATTTTTTGAGAACACAAAGCATAACTTTTACGCTAACTAACACTCATTTTACTAAAAGGCTGTTAAGACTGACTATAAATGTACAATTCGGCGGGCCAACCGTGTTCACTTTGGTTTATGTGTGCAAAGTCTTGAATGCGGTATTATGTTATACGCCTTCTACAATGAGACTCAAGAGACTTCTGTTACACGTAATGTTTGGGTATGAAAATAATCACACTTTACGTTATGCCGACTCAAGCAGTAGATACTTTTATAAATTTCGGTGTCTTCGTCATCTACAGGAAGTGAATCGTTTACTGATTTAATTCGACGGAAAGGAGTGGAATAAGTACACATCACATCCACGTCAGGGCTTTTTACCAACTGGTATGCCACAAATTCAGCAGTCAAAGCGCAGATGTTATTCCCCGTAGATATGCTGCGGTGCATGAATAAAATCAAAACGACAAATTGTACTGCAGTTAACACACATGCACCTATATTGTCAAGTAGGCGGAATATTTTCGGAAAGGAATACGCGTAGGAATATGTCCACCAACGCACCTTGTCAATATCAGTAGACATGATTTATGGTTGTGAGGAAGTCACCTACGCAATCCCAAATTATTTCCCGTCAAGTTAGTAAACTTTGTTCTTAATTGTTTAGCCGCCCTCAGAAATTCATGCGTATTTTTCGCATAAGACGGCTCTGTCTAAATTTTCCTTATAATTGGAAAACTCTTCTAGAATTCGTACTTTTCAGGAACCCTTCGTTAAAAGCCGCACCTTGAGAACTTGCGCCATTTCTCCGTACTGCCACAACGTGCTGAAGCGTTCGCGTTCGGAGTTGTCTTCCGGTTTCTCCGACGTATTTGCTTTGTCCACAACTGCACCAGATCCGATAAACGACTCCAGACGTTTCTTCCCGTGTCCGTAAGTCTTTCGGTTTCATTTCCTGACGCCTGATGGTTGCCTCCGGTCTGTGTGCCACTCCAACCCCAAGTGGTGCGAGAAGGCGGCCGACAGCCTACGAAACGCTCTTGACATACGGAAGTAATCGCCAAAATTTGGGGTCCTTGCGATTTGGCCTTTCGTCCCTTTTGCGTATACACTGGCTGACGAGGTTGCACGGTGGGCATTGACTTGATGGTCTGTCGGAGGTATTGTAGTTCGGCAATCTTCTCTTCCTTCGACGGGTTTTCAAAGCCAATGCCGGCAGCTCCTAAGTTGCAGCTCATTCGACGAGATTCGGCCACACATTCAAATTCAACGAGACCAAAGTTCTCGCTAGAACTGACGACCGCGTGAGCCGGGAGCTGCTTCAGTCATGGTTCACTGGTCCCCCGTCCATTTACAAGTGCAATGATCTTCTCTTTTTATACTCGGTGCTCAGACTTCACCTTGGCGGAGTAATTAAACACGCGGCGGACGCACAGGTGAACCTTGGTCCCAACACCAGGGTCGTTGAATCAGATGGTCGAGCAATCATCACACCAACATCCACAACACGTGAAAAAATAGCAGTACTTATTACACCAAGTGCAACGATCCTTGATGAAGGGGGAGGGCCGTAACTATTCATAGGAATGCGGTGGCATGTCGACTGCATCCTATAAATACTGCAGCCGCTTGTGCATGAACTGCCCGTATGTGAACTTGTCTCTGATATTGGGTTCGAGTAGGAATCCGAAACGTCGGGAGAGTAAATCTCTTCTCCCAGCAATCGTGTCCCTTTCATCACGACTACTTCTGGGACTCGTCTTTTCGCTTCTCCAGCTTAGCTCTTAGTCATCGAAGACCATTGCAGTCAGTTCCTACTTAGCTGGTGGTTTAAAAGATGCGGAACGTCGATGGGCCGAATAGTGCGCATAGCGGTTACTTTCCCCGAGGAATTCAGGCATTGCTTACTCTCAATTAAGTATCCGACGATTCTGAAGTGATTCTGCAATTTCAAAGAGCTTAAGGAAAGATTACCCAAGCAGGGCAATGTTTTGAGAGTTGCAACCTTAATCCAAAAGGCGATTTGTTTATCATACGTCTGCTTTTGATCAATTCTATTCAGGCCTGTACATTTCTGTGGCTATTGATGTAATGCATTAAGAGATACGGGCAAGTAAATAATCATGCTGTAGCTCGAGTTTGGAAAGGGGAGTGGAGGGGGAGAGTGAAATTCCACAATTCCAGTCAGAGCCAGGGAGAAGGTGGGTTCCGCGAAGGCAATTATATGCGGGTGGCTGGTTGGTGGCTTTAAACCATGGCGATTGTGGGACCTGTATGAAGTTTTTCTGTGCGCATAGGACCGGTCCGCGTAGCCTGATTGCAGCCGCCTCTGACGTAGCCAACAGGAGCCTGGCGCGGCCTTGTCAATCACTCTGGCGTCTACACGGTTGTCTGTGTCTACCATGTGCGCAAGGATGGAGCTGTCGATGTTCTTTATCTGACTCTTTCCTAACCATGCTGGAAGATGTTCTTTTGCTGATATAAGGGAACAGACGAGTTCCAGGTAGCAGTTCAGAAGACGAAGATGCGATCACTGGAACAAGAAATTTGTTGGCCTGACGTTTCGCATTCTCACTCGAATCCCTCATCAGAGACATTCGCAGATAAAGCTGATGGTGGCACCAGGAGTGCAGTATTTATAGCACGTGGCTGCCGTGGATCGTATGCGCACTGCAATTAACAGTTCTCGCAATCACCACTGGGGTCGTAGTTGATGCGGTGGTGGCTTGTCGGTCCGAGTCCGAGTCGTCAATTGCCGTGATTTCGTCCTCCGTGCTGGATGCTGGTGTGACAACTGCTCGGCAAACTGGCTCACTGTCACCGTGAGGATTGCTCGCCCGCGTCCTCCCCACGTGACTGATTCTCCTGCCCAGGGAAAATCGCAGTACGGAATAGGGTACCGGGAGGTCATTGTGCTTGTTGATGGATCGCGGGCCTGAGAACCATGACTCGAGCAGCTCGCGGCCCATGCGGTTGCCACCCCTTGCGAGAATTTCGGCCTCTTGAAATTTGAAAATATGGCCGGGTCCCTTCGAGTGTACCGCCACCTGAGTGCTAGCGTCTCCCCGCCTCACTGCTGCTGCTGCATGCTCGTCAATTGGCTTATGGAGTAATCTCCCAGTTTCTCCGACATAATTGCTTTGTCCGCAACTACACCAGATCCGGTAAATGACTCCAGACGTTTCCTGCCGTGACAGCGGGTCTTTCGGCCTCATGACTTGGCGACTAATGCTTGTTTTCGGCCTGTGTGCAACCCCAACTGCAAGTGGAGTCGGAAGACAACTGACGGCTTCCGAGACGTTCTTCACGTACGGAAGAGCCCGCCAAAATTTGGGGCCGGTTGGATTTGGTCTCTGGTGTCCTTTTCGTATGCACTGGTTGACAAAGTTGCGCGGGTAACCTTCGGCTCTCATTACCCGTCGAAGATATTGTTATGCAGCAACCTTGTCTTCTATTTCACTGCAGTGCATCTCAACGCGCCGGTATAGCGCCCTTACGCAACTTCGTTTGTGACTGATCGGATGGTTGCTATTGAAGTTCAGTATTTGCGTCGTATTTGTCGCTTTCCTGAACACTGGTTTTTAGGCCACCACAAACTGATTGTTTTCCTCCTCCATCGTAAATTGAATGTCCGGGAAGACGGCGTGGAGATGTTCACCTTTCCGAATCCGAAACCTCAGGCCAGTAAATTTTTTGTTCCAGCGATCGCATCTTCATCTTCTGAGATGTTCCTTTATTCTATTGGATAGACGCCGGCTCGTACGACCAATATATTATGCCCCACAGGAGCAGGTGAAGGAGTAAATACACATAGAGGTGGCCTGAGCTGGTAATCTGTCCTTACCCTTTCCGTACAGGAAGGGGCTATTGAGGAACAATACACGAATGTTAGCTGCTGGAAAAGTCTGTGATACAGCTGGACTTAGGCGTCTTCTTAAAAGTTCACTTGGCGCGTTCCCTTGAAATGGGACCCGGAGGAAGAGCCTTTTCTTTCCTGCTGTCAGTATCGGGTTCTTTGGTGGTCTTTCGGCCATGCTCTTAGCGATTAATCGATCAGGATACCCGTTCTGGCGAAAAAGGGTTTCGATGATCCTAAGCTGTTGCTCAACGCTACCAACTGAGCAGATTTTTCTCACTCTTTTTGTCAAATAGCGGATTAAATTACGTTAGACGTTTGCGGTGCGAAACTCTCAAAATGTCTAAATACTGTCTAAACATTATTTCGTGAAACCGGCGTTTAAGTGTAAGCGCTTCCTTTTGCCCTATTCGCGTCATAAAACTATTGGGACAATCAACATTCCAGTAATTCCGGTTAACAAAAAATGTTCAGCGTACCAAATATAGTGCGATCGGTCTCTAGAGCTCAGTCGGCATTCTTCATATGAGCCAGCGTTAATAGCATTATTTTATGAGGCATATTATTTATGACCAATCGAAAAATATCCACTCTACGCAAGATGCAATTCTCCTGACGCCAGGTGAATAATAACATCCCTTTTGACAACGATTTTCTATCTTTAACTGATCACAGATTGTCCGGCACCTTGTCGCTTTAATAATGCGTAAGTCAGCATTTAAATGACTTGTGTTGATAATATTCCACTTCGCCAATAATGGTGGGAAGGTCCAGGTTTTACTAATTTAATAAATCCGACAAATAATTGTTTATCGTATTTGTGCTTATACATGCGCATTATCAATTTTAAGTAGATGTGATACTTTGACTGAATGAATCAACCTGCTGTTTTGGTTCTCCACTGTCAGATATGCGTATCATTAAAACCACAGTTCGACATTCGGATTGGGTGACTTCGGCCATGTGTCCCACATAATAGGCCCGGGACAGTGACTCGCGCGTCGCTAAGTTTGTAGCTGGACAGACTAGCGCAGCACCGGCCGCATTCGATCCTCCCTCACTCTTCTCGTTCCCATGATATTACGGTGTGGGGGGACGACCAGAGGCGTGCTCGGTCACAGCGGCTGCAAGAACTAGGCAGCCCTTCTGCGCGTGCCATACGCCACTTGCTTAACCAAAGATTTCACGAGGGCGTCTTGGATTTCAAATGCGTGAGAGTTCTATAGGGGACACATCAAGAAAGAGCCGTTGAGATTGACTCTCCGTCCTAGAACGCTTCCGGTTGTCCCGTCAGTTGGATTATTGATAGATTCAAACCTGTCAGATTTATTTTTAGTTAAAATTGCGCTCATTGGTTGGAAGAGCGTAGTCGCAAGTGTCAACCTTCATTACTGTCCTTTCTCTGGTGCAACACTCTCACTCATCCACGCTTGTTAGGCAGCTAATATTGCAATTGCGCTTTATGGATGGTACAGTTAGACATTTAGTCTACGCATGCCATGCATGACCTGGTCGCCGCTTCATGTATCAAAATACGTCAAGGGCCTACTTGCCACTTACGTGGAACGTACATATTCTAAAGTGTCTGTGTATCTGCCTTACCAGCGATGGCGAAGCTGACCACATACTTGCCTTTGGAAAAAGTTTGGGTGTAACAGGTGTGGTACCTGATGCGGAGCAGGTTAATAAGGGTTCTGCGGATATGCAAACAGGTAAAGCGAGATGTGGCGGGACACTAACTGTGGTGTTTTGCCGTAAAATTTCCTGGAGGCTCATACGCTTAGGCAGACCCGTTCGTTGGTGAAGTCCCTGGACAGTTTGAACGGGTGAGGCGGGCTCAAGCAGTGTTTGACGGGACTTCTCATACTGGTGCAGCGGTCTCAGTGTGACGGAGTCTGACATGACTGACCAGGCCGACGAGTCATGTGAAGGTGCAACCGCTGCGGCAGCAAGTTGAGATTGAGTTCCCATTTATGTTAAAGGGGAGGTTGTGGTGGTGGTGGTGGT